>JARGYO010000821.1:0-80121 GCA_029206835.1 Rana muscosa | reverse complement strand
ACACCGAGTCATATAGTCCTCCTGTATGTAGATGGAGTGTCGGAGGGGAGAAGGAGAACACACCGAGTCATATAGTCCTCCTGTATGTAGATGGAGTGTCAGAGGGGAGAAGGAGAACACACCGAGTCATATAGTCCTCCTGTATGTAGATGGGGAGGGGAGGAGAACACACCGAGTCATATAGTCCTCCTGTATGTAGATGGGGGAGGGGAGGAGAACACACCGAGTCATATAGTCCTCCTGTATGTAGATGGAGTGTCAGAGGGGAGAAGGAGAACACACTGAGTCATATAGTCCTCCTGTATGTAGATGGAGTGTCAGAGGGGAGAAGGAGAACACACCGAGTCATATAGTCCTCCTGTATGTAGATGGGGAGGGGAGACAGAGAACACACCGAGTCATATAGTCCTCCTGTATGTAGATGGGGGAGGGGAGAAGGAGAACACACCGAGTCATATAGTCCTCCTGTATGTAGATGGGGGAGGGGAGAAGGAGAACACTCCGAGTCATATAGTCCTCCTGTATGTAGATGGAGTGTCAGAGGGGAGAAGGAGAACACACCGAGTCATATAGTCCTCCTGTATGTAGATGGGGGAGGGGAGAAGGAGAACACACCGAGTCATATAGTCCTCCTGTATGTAGATGGGGGAGGGGAGAAGGAGAACACACCGAGTCATATAGTCCTCCTGTATGTAGATGGGGGAGGGGAGAAGGAGAACACACCGAGTCATATAGTCCTCCTGTATGTAGATGGGGAGGGGAGAAGGAGAACACACCGAGTCATATAGTCCTCCTGTATGTAGATGGGGGAGGGGAGAAGGAGAACACACCGAGTCATATAGTCCTCCTGTATGTAGATGGGGAGGGGAGACGGAGAACACACTGAGTCATATAGTCCTCCTGTATGTGGATGGGGGAGGGGAGAAGGAGAACACACCGAGTCATATAGTCCTCCTGTATGTAGATGGGGAGGGGAGAAGGAGAACACACCGAGTCATATAGTCCTCCTGTATGTAGATGGGGGAGGGGAGAAGGAGAACACACCGAGTCATATAGTCCTCCTGTATGTAGATGGGGGAGGGGAGAAGGAGAACACTCCGAGTCATATAGTCCTCCTGTATGTAGATGGAGTGTCGGAGGGGAGAAGGAGAACACACCGAGTCATATAGTCCTCCTGTATGTAGATGGGGAGGGGAGACGGAGAACACACCGAGTCATATAGTCCTCCTGTATGTAGATGGAGTGTCGGAGGGGAGAAGGAGAACACACCGAGTCATATAGTCCTCCTGTATGTAGATGGGGGAGGGGAGAAGGAGAACACACCGAGTCATATAGTCCTCCTGTATGTAGATGGGGAGGGGAGAAGGAGAACACACCGAGTCATATAGTCCTCCTGTATGTAGATGGAGTGTCAGAGGGGAGAAGGAGAACACACCGAGTCATATAGTCCTCCTGTATGTAGATGGGGAGGGGAGGAGAACACACCGAGTCATATAGTCCTCCTGTATGTAGATGGGGGAGGGGAGGAGAACACACCGAGTCATATAGTCCTCCTGTATGTAGATGGAGTGTCAGAGGGAGAAGGAGAACACACTGAGTCATATAGTCCTCCTGTATGTAGATGGGGAGGGGAGACAGAGAACACACCGAGTCATATAGTCCTCCTGTATGTAGATGGGGGAGGGGAGAAGGAGAACACACCGAGTCATATAGTCCTGTATGTAGATGGGGGAGGGGAGAAGGAGAACACTCCGAGTCATATAGTCCTCCTGTATGTAGATGGAGTGTCAGAGGGGAGAAGGAGAACACACCGAGTCATATAGTCCTCCTGTATGTAGATGGGGGAGGGGAGAAGGAGAACACACCGAGTCATATAGTCCTCCTGTATGTAGATGGGGAGGGGAGACGGAGAACACACTGAGTCATATAGTCCTCCTGTATGTAGATGGGGAGGGGAGAAGGAGAACACACCGAGTCATATAGTCCTCCTGTATGTAGATGGGGGAGGGGAGAAGGAGAACACACCGAGTCATATAGTCCTCCTGTATGTAGATGGGGGAGGGGAGAAGGAGAACACTCCGAGTCATATAGTCCTCCTGTATGTAGATGGGGTGTCAGAGGGGAGAAGGAGAACACACCGAGTCATATAGTCCTCTTGTATGTAGATGGAGTGTCAGAGGGGAGAAGGAGAACACTCCGAGTCATATAGTCCTCCTGTATGTAGATGGGGGAGGGGAGAAGGAGAACACACCGAGTCATATAGTCCTCCTGTATGTAGATGGGGGAGGGGAGGAGAACACTCCGAGTCATATAGTCCTCCTGTATGTAGATGGAGTGTCAGAGGGGAGAAGGAGAACACACCGAGTCATATAGTCCTCCTGTATGTAGATGGGGGAGGGGAGAAGGAGAACACACCGAGTCATATAGTCCTCCTGTATGTAGATGGAGTGTCGGAGGGGAGAAGGAGAACACACCGAGTCATATAGTCCTCCTGTATGTAGATGGGGAGGGGAGACGGAGAACACACCGAGTCATATAGTCCTCCTGTATGTAGATGGGGGAGGGGAGAAGGAGAACACTCCGAGTCATATAGTCCTCTTGTATGTAGATGGAGTGTCAGAGGGGAGAAGGAGAACACACCGAGTCATATAGTCCTCCTGTATGTAGATGGGGGAGGGGAGAAGGAGAACACACCGAGTCATATAGTCCTCCTGTATGTAGATGGGGGAGGGGAGGAGAACACACCGAGTCATATAGTCCTCCTGTATGTAGATGGGGTGTCGGAGGGGAGAAGGAGAACACACCGAGTCATATAGTCCTCCTGTATGTAGATGGAGTGTCAGAGGGGAGAAGGAGAACACACCGAGTCATATAGTCCTCCTGTATGTAGATGGAGTGTCGGAGGGGAGAAGGAGAACACACCGAGTCATATAGTCCTCCTGTATGTAGATGGGGAGGGGAGGAGAACACACCGAGTCATATAGTCCTCCTGTATGTAGATGGAGTGTCAGAGGGGAGAAGGAGAACACACCGAGTCATATAGTCCTCCTGTATGTAGATAGGGGAGGGGAGAAGGAGGACACACCGAGTCATATAGTCCTCCTGTATGTAGATGGGGTGTCGGAGGGGAGAAGGAGAACACACCGAATCATATAGTCCTCCTGTATGTAGATGGGGGAGGGGAGAAGGAGAACACACCGAGTCATATAGTCCTCCTGTATGTAGATGGGGAGGGGAGACAGAGAACACATCGAGTCATATAGTCCTCCTGTATGTAGATGGAGTGTCAGAGGGGAGAAGGAGAACACACCGAGTCATATAGTCCTCTTGTATGTAGATGGGGGAGGGGAGGAGAACACACCGAGTCATATAGTCCTCCTGTATGTAGATGGAGTGTCAGAGGGAGAAGGAGAACACACCGAGTCATATAGTCCTCCTGTATGTAGATGGGGTGTCGGAGGGGAGAAGGAGAACACACCGAGTCATATAGTCCTCCTGTATGTAGATGGGGAGGGGAGACAGAGAACACATCGAGTCATATAGTCCTCCTGTATGTAGATGGGGGAGGGGAGAAGGAGAACACACCGAGTCATATAGTCCTCCTGTATGTAGATGGGGGAGGGGAGAAGGAGAACACACCGAGTCATATAGTCCTCCTGTATGTAGATGGGGGAGGGGAGAAGGAGAACACTCCGAGTCATATAGTCCTCCTGTATGTAGATGGAGTGTCAGAGGGGAGAAGGAGAACACACCGAGTCATATAGTCCTCTTGTATGTAGATGGAGTGTCAGAGGGGAGAAGGAGAACACACCGAGTCATATAGTCCTCCTGTATGTAGATGGGGAGGGGAGACGGAGAACACACCGAGTCATATAGTACTCCTGTATGTAGATGGGGGAGGGGAGAAGGAGAACACACTGAGTCATATAGTCCTCCTGTATGTAGATGGGGAGGGGAGAAGGAGAACACACCGAGTCATATAGTCCTCCTGTATGTAGATGGAGTGTCGGAGGGGAGAAGGAGAACACACCGAGTCATATAGTCCTCCTGTATGTAGATGGGGAGGGGAGAAGGAGAACACACCGAGTCATATAGTCCTCCTGTATGTAGATGGGGGAGGGGAGAAGGAGAACACACCGAGTCATATAGTCCTCCTGTATGTAGATGGGGAGGGGAGAAGGAGAACACACCGAGTCATATAGTCCTCCTGTATGTAGATGGGGGAGGGGAGGAGAACACACAGAGTCATATAGTCCTCCTGTATGTAGATGGGGGAGGGGAGAAGGAGAACACACCGAGTCATATAGTCCTCCTGTATGTAGATGGAGTGTCAGAGGGGAGAAGGAGAACACACCGAGTCATATAGTCCTCCTGTATGTAGATGGAGTGTCAGAGGGGAGAAGGAGAACACACCGAGTCATATAGTCCTCTTGTATGTAGATGGAGTGTCAGAGGGGAGAAGGAGAACACACCGAGTCATATAGTCCTCCTGTATGTAGATGGGGGAGGGGAGAAGGAGAACACACCGAGTCATATAGTCCTCCTGTATGTAGATGGGGGAGGGGAGAAGGAGAACACACCGAGTCATATAGTCCTCCTGTATGTAGATGGAGTGTCAGAGGGGAGAAGGAGAACACACCGAGTCATATAGTCCTCCTGTATGTAGATGGGGAGGGGAGAAGGAGAACACACCGAGTCATATAGTCCTCCTGTATGTAGATGGGGGAGGGGAGAAGGAGAACACACCGAGTCATATAGTCCTCCTGTATGTAGATGGAGTGTCGGAGGGGAGAAGGAGAACACACCGAGTCATATAGTCCTCCTGTATGTAGATGGGGAGGGGAGGAGAACACACCGAGTCATATAGTCCTCCTGTATGTAGATGGGGAGGGGAGACGGAGAACACACCGAGTCATATAGTCCTCCTGTATGTAGATGGGGGAGGGGAGAAGGAGAACACACCGAGTCATATAGTCCTCCTGTATGTAGATGGGGGAGGGGAGAAGGAGAACACACCGAGTCATATAGTCCTCTTGTATGTAGATGGAGTGTCAGAGGGGAGAAGGAGAACACACCGAGTCATATAGTCCTCCTGTATGTAGATGGGGGAGGGGAAAAGGAGAACACACCGAGTCATATAGTCCTCCTGTATGTAGATGGGGAGGGGAGACGGAGAACACACCGAGTCATATAGTCCTCCTGTATGTAGATGGAGTGTCGGAGGGGAGAAGGAGAACACACCGAGTCATATAGTCCTCCTGTATGTAGATGGAGTGTCAGAGGGGAGAAGGAGAACACACTGAGTCATATAGTCCTCCTGTATGTAGATGGGGAGGGGAGACAGAGAACACACCGAGTCATATAGTCCTCCTGTATGTAGATGGAGTGTCAGAGGGGAGAAGGAGAACACACCGAGTCATATAGTCCTCCTGTATGTAGATGGGGGAGGGGAGAAGGTGAACACACCGAGTCATATAGTCCTCCTGTATGTAGATGGGAGAGGGGAGAAGGAGAACACACCGAGTCATATAGTCCTCCTGTATGTAGATGGGGGAGGGGAGGAGAACACACCGAGTCATATAGTCCTCCTGTATGTAGATGGAGTGTCAGAGGGGAGAAGGAGAACACACTGAGTCATATAGTCCTCCTGTATGTAGATGGGGAGGGGAGACAGAGAACACACCGAGTCATATAGTCCTCCTGTATGTAGATGGAGTGTCAGAGGGGAGAAGGAGAACACACCGAGTCATATAGTCCTCCTGTATGTAGATGGGGGAGGGGAGAAGGTGAACACACCGAGTCATATAGTCCTCCTGTATGTAGATGGGAGAGGGGAGAAGGAGAACACACCGAGTCATATAGTCCTCCTGTATGTAGATGGAGTGTCGGAGGGGAGAAGGAGAACACACCGAGTCATATAGTCCTGTATGTAGATGGGGGAGGGGAGACGGAGAACACACCGAGTCATATAGTCCTCCTGTATGTAGATGGGGAGGGGAGAAGGAGAACACACCGAGTCATATAGTCCTCCTGTATGTAGATGGAGTGTCGGAGGGGAGAAGGAGAACACACCGAGTCATATAGTCCTCCTGTATGTAGATGGGGAGGGGAGAAGGAGAACACACCGAGTCATATAGTCCTCCTGTATGTAGATGGAGTGTCAGAGGGGAAAAGGAGAACACACCGAGTCATATAGTCCTCCTGTATGTAGATGGGGGAGGGGAGAAGGAGAACACACCGAGTCATATAGTCCTCCTGTATGTAGATGGGGAGGGGAGAAGGAGAACACACCGAGTCATATAGTCCTCCTGTATGTAGATGGAGTGTCAGAGGGGAGAATGAGAACACTCCGAGTCATATAGTCCTCCTGTATGTAGATGGGGGAGGGGAGAAGGAGAACACACCGAGTCATATAGTCCTCTTGTATGTAGATGGAGTGTCAGAGGGGAGAAGGAGAACACACCGAGTCATATAGTCCTCCTGTATGTAGATGGGGGGGGGGAAAAGGAGAACACACCGAGTCATATAGTCCTCCTGTATGTAGATGGGGAGGGGAGACGGAGAACACACCGAGTCATATAGTCCTCCTGTATGTAGATGGAGTGTCGGAGGGGAGAAGGAGAACACTCCGAGTCATATAGTCCTCCTGTATGTAGATGGGGGAGGGGAGAAGGAGAACACACCGAGTCATATAGTCCTGTATGTAGATGGGGGAGGGGAGAAGGAGAACACACCGAGTCATATAGTCCTCCTGTATGTAGATGGGGAGGGGAGAAGGAGAACACACCGAGTCATATAGTCCTCCTGTATGTAGATGGAGTGTCAGAGGGGAGAAGGAGAACACACCGAGTCATATAGTCCTCCTGTATGTAGATGGAGTGTCGGAGGGGAGAAGGAGAACACACCGAGTCATATAGTCCTCCTGTATGTAGATGGGGAGGGGAGACGGAGAACACACCGAGTCATATAGTCCTCTTGTATGTAGATGGAGTGTCAGAGGGGAGAAGGAGAACACACCGAGTCATATAGTCCTCCTGTATGTAGATGGGGGAGGGGAAAAGGAGAACACACCGAGTCATATAGTCCTCCTGTATGTAGATGGGGAGGGGAGACGGAGAACACACCGAGTCATATAGTCCTCCTGTATGTAGATGGGGTGTCAGAGGGGAGAAGGAGAACACACCGAGTCATATAGTCCTCCTGTATGTAGATGGGGAGGGGAGGAGAACACACCGAGTCATATAGTCCTCCTGTATGTAGATGGAGTGTCAGAGGGGAGAAGGAGAACACACCGAGTCATATAGTCCTCCTGTATGTAGATGGGGAGGGGAGGAGAACACACCGAGTCATATAGTCCTCCTGTATGTAGATGGGGGAGGGGAGGAGAACACACCGAGTCATATAGTCCTCCTGTATGTAGATGGAGTGTCAGAGGGGAGAAGGAGAACACACTGAGTCATATAGTCCTCCTGTATGTAGATGGGGAGGGGAGACAGAGAACACACCGAGTCATATAGTCCTCCTGTATGTAGATGGGGGAGGGGAGAAGGAGAACACACCGAGTCATATAGTCCTCCTGTATGTAGATGGGGGAGGGGAGAAGGAGAACACACCGAGTCATATAGTCCTCCTGTATGTAGATGGGGGAGGGGAGAAGGAGAACACACCGAGTCATATAGTCCTCCTGTATGTAGATGGGGAGGGGAGACGGAGAACACACTGAGTCATATAGTCCTCCTGTATGTAGATGGGGAGGGGAGAAGGAGAACACACCGAGTCATATAGTCCTCCTGTATGTAGATGGGGAGGGGAGAAGGAGAACACACCGAGTCATATAGTCCTCCTGTATGTAGATGGGGGAGGGGAGAAGGAGAACACTCCGAGTCATATAGTCCTCCTGTATGTAGATGGAGTGTCAGAGGGGAGAAGGAGAACACTCCGAGTCATATAGTCCTCCTGTATGTAGATGGGGGAGGGGAGAAGGAGAACACACCGAGTCATATAGTCCTCCTGTATGTAGATGGGGGAGGGGAGAAGGAGAACACTCCGAGTCATATAGTCCTCCTGTATGTAGATGGAGTGTCAGAGGGGAGAAGGAGAACACACCGAGTCATATAGTCCTCCTGTATGTAGATGGGGGAGGGGAGAAGGAGAACACACCGAGTCATATAGTCCTCCTGTATGTAGATGGGGGAGGGGAGAAGGAGAACACACCGAGTCATATAGTCCTCCTGTATGTAGATGGGGGAGGGGAGAAGGAGAACACACCGAGTCATATAGTCCTCCTGTATGTAGATGGGGAGGGGAGACGGAGAACACACTGAGTCATATAGTCCTCCTGTATGTAGATGGGGAGGGGAGAAGGAGGACACACTGAGTCATATAGTCCTCCTGTATGTAGATGGGGAGGGGAGAAGGAGAACACACCGAGTCATATAGTCCTCCTGTATGTAGATGGGGAGGGTAGAAGGAGAACACACCGAGTCATATAGTCCTCCTGTATGTAGATGGGGGAGGGGAGAAGGAGAACACACCGAGTCATATAGTCCTCCTGTATGTAGATGGGGAGGGGAGAAGGTGAACACACCGAGTCATATAGTCCTCCTGTATGTAGATGGGGAGGGTAGAAGGAGAACACACCGAGTCATATAGTCCTCCTGTATGTAGATGGGGAGGGTAGAAGGAGAACACACCGAGTCATATAGTCCTCCTGTATGTAGATGGGGGAGGGGAGAAGGAGAACACACCGAGTCATATAGTCCTCCTGTATGTAGATGGGGAGGGGAGAAGGTGAACACACCGAGTCATATAGTCCTCCTGTATGTAGATGGGGGAGGGGAGAAGAACACACCGAGTCATATAGTCCTCCTGTATGTAGATGGGGGAGGGGAGAAGGAGAACACACCGAGTCATATAGTCCTCCTGTATGTAGATGGGGGAGGGGAGAAGGAGAACACTCCGAGTCATATAGTCCTCCTGTATGTAGATGGGGTGTCAGAGGGGAGAAGGAGAACACACCGAGTCATATAGTCCTCTTGTATGTAGATGGAGTGTCAGAGGGGAGAAGGAGAACACTCCGAGTCATATAGTCCTCCTGTATGTAGATGGGGGAGGGGAGAAGGAGAACACACCGAGTCATATAGTCCTCCTGTATGTAGATGGGGGAGGGGAGAAGGAGAACACACCGAGTCATATAGTCCTCCTGTATGTAGATGGGGAGGGGAGACGGAGAACACACTGAGTCATATAGTCCTCCTGTATGTAGATGGGGAGGGGAGAAGGAGGACACACTGAGTCATATAGTCCTCCTGTATGTAGATGGGGAGGGGAGAAGGAGAACACTCCGAGTCATATAGTCCTCCTGTATGTAGATGGGGGAGGGGAGAAGGAGAACACACCGAGTCATATAGTCCTCCTGTATGTAGATGGGGAGGGTAGAAGGAGAACACACCGAGTCATATAGTCCTCCTGTATGTAGATGGGGGAGGGGAGAAGGAGAACACACCGAGTCATATAGTCCTCCTGTATGTAGATGGGGGAGGGGAGAAGGAGAACACTCCGAGTCATATAGTCCTCCTGTATGTAGATGGAGTGTCAGAGGGGAGAAGGAGAACACACCGAGTCATATAGTCCTCTTGTATGTAGATGGGGGAGGGGAGAAGGAGAACACACCGAGTCATATAGTCCTCCTGTATGTAGATGGGGTGTCAGAGGGGAGAAGGAGAACACACTGAGTCATATAGTCCTCTTGTATGTAGATGGAGTGTCAGAGGGGAGAAGGAGAACACTCCGAGTCATATAGTCCTCCTGTATGTAGATGGGGGAGGGGAGAAGGAGAACACACCGAGTCATATAGTCCTCCTGTATGTAGATGGGGGAGGGGAGAAGGAGAACACTCCGAGTCATATAGTCCTCCTGTATGTAGATGGAGTGTCAGAGGGGAGAAGGAGAACACACCGAGTCATATAGTCCTCCTGTATGTAGATGGGGGAGGGGAGAAGGAGAACACACCGAGTCATATAGTCCTCCTGTATGTAGATGGGGGAGGGGAGAAGGAGAACACACCGAGTCATATAGTCCTCCTGTATGTAGATGGGGGAGGGGAGAAGGAGAACACACCGAGTCATATAGTCCTCCTGTATGTAGATGGGGAGGGGAGACGGAGAACACACTGAGTCATATAGTCCTCCTGTATGTAGATGGGGAGGGGAGAAGGAGAACACACCGAGTCATATAGTCCTCCTGTATGTAGATGGGGAGGGGAGAAGGAGGACACACTGAGTCATATAGTCCTCCTGTATGTAGATGGGGAGGGGAGAAGGAGAACACTCCGAGTCATATAGTCCTCCTGTATGTAGATGGGGGAGGGGAGAAGGAGAACACACCGAGTCATATAGTCCTCCTGTATGTAGATGGGGAGGGTAGAAGGAGAACACACCGAGTCATATAGTCCTCCTGTATGTAGATGGGGGAGGGGAGGAGAACACACCGAGTCATATAGTCCTCCTGTATGTAGATGGGGGAGGGGAGAAGGAGAACACACCGAGTCATATAGTCCTCCTGTATGTAGATGGGGGAGGGGAGAAGGAGAACACTCCGAGTCATATAGTCCTCCTGTATGTAGATGGAGTGTCAGAGGGGAGAAGGAGAACACACCGAGTCATATAGTCCTCTTGTATGTAGATGGGGAGGGGAGAAGGAGAACACTCTGAGTCATATAGTCCTCCTGTATGTAGATGGGGGAGGGGAGAAGGAGAACACACCGAGTCATATAGTCCTCCTGTATGTAGATGGGGGAGGGGAGAAGGAGAACACTCTGAGTCATATAGTCCTCCTGTATGTAGATGGGGTGTCAGAGGGGAGAAGGAGAACACACCGAGTCATATAGTCCTCCTGTATGTAGATGGGGGAGGGGAGGAGAACACACCGAGTCATATAGTCCTCCTGTATGTAGATGGGGTGTCAGAGGGGAGAAGGAGAACACACCGAGTCATATAGTCCTCCTGTATGTAGATGGGGAGGGGAGAAGGAGAACACACCGAGTCATATAGTCGTCCTGTATGTAGATGGGGAGGGGAGACGGAGAACACACCGAGTCATATAGTCCTCCTATATGTAGATGGGGGAGGGGAGAAGGAGAACACACTGAGTCATATAGTCCTCCTGTATGTAGATGGGGGAGGGGAGAAGGAGAACACACCGAGTCATATAGTCCTCCTGTATGTAGATGGGGGAGGGGAGAAGGAGAACACTCTGAGCCATATAGTCCTCCTGTATGTAGATGGGGGAGGGGAGAAGGAGAACACACCGAGTCATATAGTCCTGCTGTATGTAGATGGGGGAGGGGAGAAGGAGAACACTCCGAGTCATATAGTCCTCCTGTATGTAGATGGGGGAGGGGAGAAGGAGAACACACCGAGTCATATAGTCCTCCTGTATGTAGATGGGGGAGGGGAGAAGGAGAACACACCGAGTCATATAGTCCTCCTGTATGTAGATGGGGGAGGGGAGAAGGAGAACACACCGAGTCATATAGTCCTCCTGTATGTAGATGGGGGAGGGGAGAAGGAGAACACACCGAGTCATATAGTCCTCCTGTATGTAGATGGGGGAGGGGAGAAGGAGAACACACCGAGTCATATAGTCCTCCTGTATGTAGATGGGGGAGGGGAGAAGGAGAACACACCGAGTCATATAGTCCTCCTGTATGTAGATGGGGGAGGGGAGAAGGAGAACACACCGAGTCATATAGTCCTCCTGTATGTAGATGGAGTGTCAGAGGGGAGAAGGAGAACACACCGAGTCATATAGTCCTCCTGTATGTAGATGGGGGAGGGGAGAAGGAGAACACACTGAGTCATATAGTCCTCCTGTATGTAGATGGGGAGGGGAGAAGGAGAACACACCCAGTCATATAGTCCTCCTATATGTAGATGGGGGAGGGGAGAAGGAGAACACACCGAGTCATATAGTCCTCCTGTATGTAGATGGGGGAGGGGAAAAGGAGAACACACCGAGTCATATAGTCCTCCTGTATGTAGATGGGGGGGGGGAGGAGAACACACCGAGTCATATAGTCCTCCTGTATGTAGATGGGGAGGGGAGAAGGAGAACACACCGAGTCATATAGTCCTCCTGTATGTAGATAGGGGAGGGGAGAAGGAGAACACACCCAGTCATATAGTCCTCCTGTATGTAGATGGGGAGGGGAGAAGGAGAACACACCCAGTCATATAGTCCTCCTGTATGTAGATGGGGAGGGGAGAAGGAGAACACACCGAGTCATATAGTCCTCCTGTATGTAGATAGGGGAGGGGAGAAGGAGAACACACCGAGTCATATAGTCCTCCTGTATGTAGATGGGGGAGGGGAAAAGGAGAACACACCGAGTCATATAGTCCTCCTGTATGTAGATGGGGGGGGGGAGGAGAACACACCGAGTCATATAGTCCTCCTGTATGTAGATGGGGGAGGGGAGAAGGAGAACACACCGAGTCATATAGTCCTCCTGTATGTAGATGGAGTGTCGGAGGGGAGAAGGAGAACACACCGAGTCATATAGTCCTCCTGTATGCAGATGGGGGAGGGGAGAAGGAGAACACACCGAGTCATATAGTCCTCCTGTATGTAGATGGGGGAGGGGAGAAGGAGAACACACCGAGTCATATAGTCCTCCTGTATGTAGATGGGGGAGGGGAGAAGGAGAACACACCGAGTCATATAGTCCTCCTGTATGTAGATGGGGGAGGGGAGAAGGAGAACACACCGAGTCATATAGTCCTCCTGTATGTAGATGGGGGAGGGGAGAAGGAGAACACACCGAGTCATATAGTCCTCCTGTATGTAGATGGGGGAGGGGAGAAGGAGAACACACCGAGTCATATAGTCCTCCTGTATGTAGATGGAGTGTCAGAGGGGAGAAGGAGAACACACCGAGTCATATAGTCCTCCTGTATGTAGATGGGGGAGGGGAGGAGAACACACCGAGTCATATAGTCCTCCTGTATGTAGATGGGGGAGGGGAGAAGGAGAACACACCGAGTCATATAGTCCTCCTGTATGTAGATGGAGTGTCGGAGGGGAGAAGGTGAACACACCGAGTCATATAGTCCTCCTGTATGTAGATGGGGGAGGGGAGAAGGAGAACACACCGAGTCATATAGTCCTCCTGTATGTAGATGAGGGAGGGGAGAAGGAGAACACACCGAGTCATATAGTCCTCCTGTATGTAGATGGGGGAGGGGAGAAGGAGAACACACCGAGTCATATAGTCCTCCTGTATGTAGATGGAGTGTCAGAGGGGAGAAGGAGAACACACCGAGTCATATAGTCCTCCTGTATGTAGATGGAGTGTCGGAGGGGAGAAGGAGGACACACTGAGTCATATAGTCCTCCTGTATGTAGATGGGGGAGGGGAGGAGAACACACCGAGTCATATAGTCCTCCTGTATGTAGATGGGGGAGGGGAGAAGGAGAACACACCGAGTCATATAGTCCTCCTGTATGTAGATGGAGTGTCAGAGGGGAGAAGGAGAACACACCGAGTCATATAGTCCTCCTGTATGTAGATGGGGGAGGGGAGAAGGAGAACACACCGAGTCATATAGTCCTACTGTATGTAGATGGAGTGTCGGAGGGGAGAAGGAGAACACACCGAGTCATATAGTCCTCCTGTATGTAGATGGGGGAGGGGAGGAGAACACACGAGTCATATAGTCCTCCTGTATGTAGATGGGGGAGGGGAGGAGAACACACCGAGTCATATAGTCCTCCTGTATGTAGATGGGGGAGGGGAGGAGAACACACCGAGTCATATAGTCCTCCTGTATGTAGATGGAGTGTCGGAGGGGAGAAGGAGGACACACTGAGTCATATAGTCCTCCTGTATGTAGATGGGGGAGGGGAGGAGAACACACCGAGTCATATAGTCCTCCTGTATGTAGATGGGGGAGGGGAGAAGGAGAACACACCGAGTCATATAGTCCTCCTGTATGTAGATGGAGTGTCGGAGGGGAGAAGGAGGACACACTGAGTCATATAGTCCTCCTGTATGTAGATGGGGGAGGGGAGAAGGAGAACACACCGAGTCATATAGTCCTCCTGTATGTAGATGGAGTGTCAGAGGGGAGAAGGAGAACACACTGAGTCATATAGTCCTCCTGTATGTAGATGGGGGAGGGGAGAAGGAGAACACACCGAGTCATATAGTCCTCCTGTATGTAGATGGGGGAGGGGAGGAGAACACACCGAGTCATATAGTCCTCCTGTATGTAGATGGGGGAGGGGAGAAGGAGAACACACCGAGTCATATAGTCCTCCTGTATGTAGATGGGGGAGGGGAGAAGGAGAACACACCGAGTCATATAGTCCTGCTGTATGTAGATGGGGGAGGGGAGAAGGAGAACACTCTGAGTCATATAGTCCTCCTGTATGTAGATGGGGGAGGGGAGAAGGAGAACACACCGAGTCATATAGTCCTCCTGTATGTAGATGGGGGAGGGGAGAAGGAGAACACACCGAGTCATATAGTCCTCCTGTATGTAGATGGGGGAGGGGAGAAGGAGAACACACCGAGTCATATAGTCCTCCTGTATGTAGATGGGGGAGGGGAGAAGGAGAACACACTGAGTCATATAGTCCTCCTGTATGTAGATGGGGGAGGGGAGAAGGAGGACACACTGAGTCATATAGTCCTCCTGTATGTAGATGGGGGAGGGGAGAAGGAGAACACACCGAGTCATATAGTCCTCCTGTATGTAGATGGGGGAGGGGAGAAGGAGAACACACCGAGTCATATAGTCCTCCTGTATGTAGATGGAGTGTCGGAGGGGAGAAGGAGAACACACCGAGTCATATAGTCCTGTATGTAGATGGGGGAGGGGAGAAGGAGAACACTCCGAGTCATATAGTCCTCCTGTATGTAGATGGAGTGTCAGAGGGGAGAAGGAGAACACACCGAGTCATATAGTCCTCTTGTATGTAGATGGAGTGTCAGAGGGGAGAAGGAGAACACACCGAGTCATATAGTCCTCCTGTATGTAGATGGAGTGTCAGAGGGGAGAAGGAGAACACACCGAGTCATATAGTCCTCCTGTATGTAGATGGAGTGTCAGAGGGGAGAAGGAGAACACACCGAGTCATATAGTCCTCCTGTATGTAGATGGGGGAGGGGAGAAGGAGAACACACCGAGTCATATAGTCCTCCTGTATGTAGATGGGGGAGGGGAGAAGGAGAACACACCGAGTCATATAGTCCTCCTGTATGTAGATGGAGTGTCGGAGGGGAGAAGGAGAACACACCGAGTCATATAGTCCTCCTGTATGTAGATGGGGGAGGGGAGAAGGAGAACACACCGAGTCATATAGTCCTCCTGTATGTAGATGGGGGAGGGGAGAAGGAGAACACACCGAGTCATATAGTCCTCCTGTATGTAGATGGGGGAGGGGAGAAGGAGAACACACCGAGTCATATAGTCCTCCTGTATGTAGATGGGGGAGGGGAGAAGGAGAACACACCGAGTCATATAGTCCTCCTGTATGTAGATGGGGGAGGGGAGAAGGAGAACACACTGAGTCATATAGTCCTCCTGTATGTAGATGGGGAGGGGAGAAGGAGAACACACCGAGTCATATAGTCCTCCTATATGTAGATGGGGGAGGGGAGAAGGAGAACACACCGAGTCATATAGTCCTCCTGTATGTAGATGGGGGAGGGGAAAAGGAGAACACACCGAGTCATATAGTCCTCCTGTATGTAGATGGGGGAGGGGAGAAGGTGAACACACCGAGTCATATAGTCCTCCTGTATGTAGATGGAGTGTCAGAGGGGAGAAGGAGAACACACCGAGTCATATAGTACTCCTGTATGTAGATGGGGGAGGGGAGAAGGAGAACACACTGAGTCATATAGTCCTCCTGTATGTAGATGGGGGAGGGGAGAAGGTGAACACACCGAGTCATATAGTCCTGTATGTAGATGGGGGAGGGGAGAAGGAGAACACACTGAGTCATATAGTCCTCCTGTATGTAGATGGGGAGGGGAGAAGGAGAACACACCGAGTCATATAGTCCTCCTATATGTAGATGGGGGAGGGGAGAAGGAGAACACACCGAGTCATATAGTCCTCCTGTATGTAGATGGGGGAGGGGAGAAGGAGAACACACCGAGTCATATAGTCCTCCTGTATGTAGATGGGGAGGGGAGACAGAGAACACACCGAGTCATATAGTCCTCCTGTATGTAGTCGGGGGGGGGGGAGGAGAACACACCGAGTCATATAGTCCTCCTGTATGTAGATGGAGTGTCGGAGGGGAGAAGGAGAACACACCGAGTCATATAGTCCTCCTGTATGTAGATGGGGGAGGGGAGAAGGAGAACACACCGAGTCATATAGTCCTCCTGTATGTAGATGGGGAGGGGAGAAGGTGAACACACCGAGTCATATAGTCCTCCTGTATGTAGATGGGGGAGGGGAGAAGGAGAACACACCGAGTCATATAGTCCTCCTGTATGTAGATGGAGTGTCGGAGGGGAGAAGGAGAACACACCGAGTCATATAGTCCTCCTGTATGTAGATGGGGGAGGGGAGAAGGAGAACACACCGAGTCATATAGTCCTCCTGTATGTAGATGGGGGAGGGGAGAAGGAGAACACACCGAGTCATATAGTCCTCCTGTATGTAGATGGGGGAGGGGAGAAGGAGAACACACCGAGTCATATAGTCCTCCTGTATGTAGATGGGGGAGGGGAGAAGGAGAACACACCGAGTCATATAGTCCTCCTGTATGTAGATGGGGGAGGGGAGAAGGAGAACACACCGAGTCATATAGTCCTCCTGTATGTAGATGGGGGAGGGGAGAAGGAGAACACACCGAGTCATATAGTCCTCCTGTATGTAGATGGAGTGTCAGAGGGGAGAAGGAGAACACACCGAGTCATATAGTCCTCCTGTATGTAGATGGGGGAGGGGAGGAGAACACACCGAGTCATATAGTCCTCCTGTATGTAGATGGGGGAGGGGAGGAGAACACACCGAGTCATATAGTCCTCCTGTATGTAGATGGAGTGTCAGAGGGGAGAAGGAGAACACACCGAGTCATATAGTCCTCCTGTATGTAGATGGGGGAGGGGAGAAGGAGAACACACTGAGTCATATAGTCCTCCTGTATGTAGATGGGGAGGGGAGAAGGAGAACACACCGAGTCATATAGTCCTCCTATATGTAGATGGGGGAGGGGAGAAGGAGAACACACCGAGTCATATAGTCCTCCTGTATGTAGATGGAGTGTCGGAGGGGAGAAGGAGGACACACTGAGTCATATAGTCCTCCTGTATGTAGATGGGGGAGGGGAGGAGAACACACCGAGTCATATAGTCCTCCTGTATGTAGATGGGGAGGGGAGAAGGAGAACACACCGAGTCATATAGTCCTCCTATATGTAGATGGGGGAGGGGAGAAGGAGAACACACCGAGTCATATAGTCCTCCTGTATGTAGATGGGGGAGGGGAGAAGGAGAACACACCGAGTCATATAGTCCTCCTGTATGTAGATGGAGTGTCGGAGGGGAGAAGGAGGACACACTGAGTCATATAGTCCTCCTGTATGTAGATGGGGGAGGGGAGGAGAACACACCGAGTCATATAGTCCTCCTGTATGTAGATGGGGGAGGGGAGAAGGAGAACACACCGAGTCATATAGTCCTCCTGTATGTAGATGGAGTGTCGGAGGGGAGAAGGAGAACACACCGAGTCATATAGTCCTCCTGTATGTAGATGGGGTGTCGGAGGGGAGAAGGAGAACACACCGAGTCATATAGTCCTCCTGTATGTAGATGGAGTGTCGGAGGGGAGAAGGAGAACACACCGAGTCATATAGTCCTCCTGTATGTAGATGGGGGAGGGGAGAAGGAGAACACACCGAGTCATATAGTCCTCCTGTATGTAGATGGGGGAGGGGAGGAGAACACACCGAGTCATATAGTCCTCCTGTATGTAGATGGGGGAGGGGAGAAGGAGAACACACCGAGTCATATAGTCCTCCTGTATGTAGATGGGGGAGGGGAGAAGGAGAACACACCGAGTCATATAGTCCTCCTGTATGTAGATGGGGGAGGGGAGAAGGAGAACACACCGAGTCATATAGTCCTCCTGTATGTAGATGGGGGAGGGGAGGAGAACACACCGAGTCATATAGTCCTCCTGTATGTGGATGGGGGAGGGGAGAAGGAGAACACACCGAGTCATATAGTCCTCCTGTATGTAGATGGGGGAGGGGAGAAGGAGAACACACCGAGTCATATAGTCCTCCTGTATGTAGATGGGGGAGGGGAGAAGGAGAACACACCGAGTCATATAGTCCTCCTGTATGTAGATCGGGTGTCAGAGGGGAGAAGGAGAACACACCGAGTCATATAGTCCTCCTGTATGTAGATGGGGGAGGGGAGAAGGAGAACACACCGAGTCATATAGTCCTCCTGTATGTAGATGGGGAGGGGAGAAGGAGAACACACCGAGTCATATAGTCCTCCTGTATGTAGATGGGGAGGGGAGAAGGAGAACACACCGAGTCATATAGTCCTCCTGTATGTAGATGGAGTGTCAGAGGGGAGAAGGAGAACACACCGAGTCATATAGTCCTCCTGTATGTAGATGGGGGAGGGGAGAAGGAGAACACACCGAGTCATGTAGTCCTCCTGTATGTAGATGGGGAGGGGAGAAGGAGAACACACTGAGTCATATAGTCCTGTATGTAGATGGGGGAGGGGAGAAGGAGGACACACTGAGTCATATAGTCCTCCTGTATGTAGATGGGGGAGGGGAGAAGGAGAACACACCGAATCATATAGTCCTCCTGTATGTAGATGGAGTGTCAGAGGGGAGAAGGAGAACACTCCGAGTCATATAGTCCTCCTGTATGTAGATGGGGGAGGGGAGAAGGAGAACACACCGAGTCATATAGTCCTCCTGTATGTAGATGGAGTGTCAGAGGGGAGAAGGAGAACACACCGAGTCATATAGTCCTCCTGTATGTAGATGGGGGAGGGGAGAAGGAGAACACACCGAGTCATATAGTCCTCCTGTATGTAGATGGGGGAGGGGAGAAGGAGAGCACACCGAGTCATATAGTCCTCTTGTATGTAGATGGAGTGTCAGAGGGGAGAAGGAGAACACACCGAGTCATATAGTCCTCCTGTATGTAGATGGAGTGTCGGAGGGGAGAAGGAGAACACACCGAGTCATATAGTCCTCCTGTATGTAGATGGGGGAGGGGAGAAGGAGAACACACCGAGTCATATAGTCCTCCTGTATGTAGATGGGGGAGGGGAGAAGGAGAACACACCGAGTCATATAGTCCTCCTGTATGTAGATGGGGAGGGGAGACGGAGAACACACCGAGTCATATAGTCCTCCTGTATGTAGATGGGGGAGGGGAGAAGGAGAACACACCGAGTCATATAGTCCTCCTGTATGTAGATGGAGTGTCAGAGGGGAGAAGGAGAACACACCGAGTCATATAGTCCTCCTGTATGTAGATGGGGAGGGGAGACAGAGAACACACCGAGTCATATAGTCCTCCTGTATGTAGATGGGGGAGGGGAGAAGGAGAACACACCGAGTCATATAGTCCTCCTGTATGTAGATGGAGTGTCAGAGGGGAGAAGGAGAACACACAGAGTCATATAGTCCTCCTGTATGTAGATGGGGGAGGGGAGAAGGAGAACACTCCGAGTCATATAGTCCTCCTGTATGTAGATGGGGAGGGGAGAAGGAGAACACTCCGAGTCATATAGTCCTCCTGTATGTAGATGGAGTGTCAGAGGGGAGAAGGAGAACACACCGAGTCATATAGTCCTCCTGTATGTAGATGGGGGAGGGGAGAAGGAGAACACACCGAGTCATATAGTCCTCCTGTATGTAGATGGAGTGTCGGAGGGGAGAAGGAGAACACACCGAGTCATATAGTCCTGTATGTAGATGGGGGAGGGGAGAAGGAGAACACTCCGAGTCATATAGTCCTCCTGTATGTAGATGGGGGAGGGGAGAAGTCGAACACACTGAGTCATATAGTCCTCCTGTATGTAGATGGGGAGGGGAGAAGGAGAACACACCGAGTCATATAGTCCTCCTGTATGTAGATGGGGGAGGGGAGAAGTCGAACACACTGAGTCATATAGTCCTCCTGTATGTAGATGGGGAGGGGAGAAGGAGAACACTCCGAGTCATATAGTCCTCCTGTATGTAGATGGAGTGTCAGAGGGGAGAAGGAGAACACACCGAGTCATATAGTCCTCCTGTATGTAGATGGGGGAGGGGAGAAGGAGAACACACCGAGTCATATAGTCCTCCTGTATGTAGATGGGGAGGGGAGACGGAGAACACACCGAGTCATATAGTCCTCCTGTATGTAGATGGGGGAGGGGAGAAGGAGAACACACCGAGTCATATAGTCCTCCTGTATGTAGATGGAGTGTCAGAGGGGAGAAGGAGAACACACCGAGTCATATAGTCCTCCTGTATGTAGATGGAGTGTCAGAGGGGAGAAGGAGAACACACCGAGTCATATAGTCCTCTTGTATGTAGATGGAGTGTCAGAGGGGAGAAGGAGAACACACCGAGTCATATAGTCCTCTTGTATGTAGATGGAGTGTCAGAGGGGAGAAGGAGAACACACCGAGTCATATAGTCCTCCTGTATGTAGATGGGGGAGGGGAGAAGGAGAACACACCGAGTCATATAGTCCTGTATGTAGATGGGGGAGGGGAGAAGGAGAACACACCGAGTCATATAGTCCTCCTGTATGTAGATGGGGAGGGGAGAAGGAGAACACACCGAGTCATATAGTCCTCCTGTATGTAGATGGGGGAGGGGAGAAGGAGAACACACCGAGTCATATAGTCCTCCTGTATGTAGATGGAGTGTCGGAGGGGAGAAGGAGAACACACCGAGTCATATAGTCCTCCTGTATGTAGATGGGGGAGGGGAGAAGAACACACCGAGTCATATAGTCCTCCTGTATGTAGATGGAGTGTCAGAGGGGAGAAGGAGAACACACCGAGTCATATAGTCCTCCTGTATGTAGATGGGGGAGGGGAGAAGGAGAACACACCGAGTCATATAGTCCTCCTGTATGTAGATGGAGTGTCAGAGGGGAGAAGGAGAACACACCGAGTCATATAGTCCTCTTGTATGTAGATGGAGTGTCAGAGGGGAGAAGGAGAACACACCGAGTCATATAGTCCTCTTGTATGTAGATGGGGTGTCAGAGGGGAGAAGGAGAACACACCGAGTCATATAGTCCTCCTGTATGTAGATGGGGGAGGGGAGAAGGAGAACACACCGAGTCATATAGTCCTCCTGTATGTAGATGGAGTGTCAGAGGGGAGAAGGAGAACACACCGAGTCATATAGTCCTCCTGTATGTAGATGGGGGAGGGGAGAAGGAGAACACACCGAGTCATATAGTCCTCCTGTATGTAGATGGGGGAGGGGAGAAGGAGAACACACCGAGTCATATAGTCCTCCTGTATGTAGATGGGGGAGGGGAGAAGGAGAACACACCGAGTCATATAGTCCTCCTGTATGTAGATGGGGGAGGGGAGAAGGAGAACACACCGAGTCATATAGTCCTCCTGTATGTAGATGGGGAGGGGAGAAGGAGAACACACCGAGTCATATAGTCCTCCTGTATGTAGATGGGGAGGGGAGAAGGAGAACACACCGAGTCATATAGTCCTCCTGTATGTAGATGGGGAGGGGAGAAGGAGAACACACCGAGTCATATAGTCCTCCTGTATGTAGATGGGGAGGGGAGACGGAGAACACACTGAGTCATATAGTCCTCCTGTATGTAGATGGGGAGGGGAGAAGGAGAACACACCGAGTCATATAGTCCTCCTGTATGTAGATGGGGGAGGGGAGAAGGAGAACACTCCGAGTCATATAGTCCTCCTGTATGTAGATGGAGTGTCAGAGGGGAGAAGGAGAACACACCGAGTCATATAGTCCTCTTGTATGTAGATGGGGGAGGGGAGAAGGAGAACACACCGAGTCATATAGTCCTCCTGTATGTAGATGGGGGAGGGGAGAAGGAGAACACTCCGAGTCATATAGTCCTCCTGTATGTAGATGGGGTGTCAGAGGGGAGAAGGAGAACACACCGAGTCATATAGTCCTCTTGTATGTAGATGGAGTGTCAGAGGGGAGAAGGAGAACACTCCGAGTCATATAGTCCTCCTGTATGTAGATGGGGGAGGGGAGAAGGAGAACACACCGAGTCATATAGTCCTCCTGTATGTAGATGGGGGAGGGGAGAAGGAGAACACTCCGAGTCATATAGTCCTCCTGTATGTAGATGGAGTGTCAGAGGGGAGAAGGAGAACACACCGAGTCATATAGTCCTCCTGTATGTAGATGGGGGAGGGGAGAAGGAGAACACACCGAGTCATATAGTCCTCCTGTATGTAGATGGGGGAGGGGAGAAGGAGAACACACCGAGTCATATAGTCCTCCTGTATGTAGATGGGGGAGGGGAGAAGGAGAACACACCGAGTCATATAGTCCTCCTGTATGTAGATGGGGAGGGGAGACGGAGAACACACTGAGTCATATAGTCCTCCTGTATGTAGATGGGGAGGGGAGAAGGAGGACACACTGAGTCATATAGTCCTCCTGTATGTAGATGGGGAGGGGAGAAGGAGAACACTCCGAGTCATATAGTCCTCCTGTATGTAGATGGGGGAGGGGAGAAGGAGAACACACCGAGTCATATAGTCCTCCTGTATGTAGATGGGGAGGGTAGAAGGAGAACACACCGAGTCATATAGTCCTCCTGTATGTAGATGGGGGAGGGGAGAAGGAGAACACACCGAGTCATATAGTCCTCCTGTATGTAGATGGGGAGGGGAGAAGGTGAACACACCGAGTCATATAGTCCTCCTGTATGTAGATGGGGGAGGGGAGAAGAACACACCGAGTCATATAGTCCTCCTGTATGTAGATGGGGGAGGGGAGAAGGAGAACACACCGAGTCATATAGTCCTCCTGTATGTAGATGGGGGAGGGGAGAAGGAGAACACTCCGAGTCATATAGTCCTCCTGTATGTAGATGGAGTGTCAGAGGGGAGAAGGAGAACACACCGAGTCATATAGTCCTCTTGTATGTAGATGGGGAGGGGAGAAGGAGAACACTCTGACTCATATAGTCCTCCTGTATGTAGATGGGGGAGGGGAGAAGGAGAACACACCGAGTCATATAGTCCTCCTGTATGTAGATGGGGGAGGGGAGAAGGAGAACACACCGAGTCATATAGTCCTCCTGTATGTAGATGGGGTGTCAGAGGGGAGAAGGAGAACACACCGAGTCATATAGTCCTCTTGTATGTAGATGGAGTGTCAGAGGGGAGAAGGAGAACACTCCGAGTCATATAGTCCTCCTGTATGTAGATGGGGGAGGGGAGAAGGAGAACACACCGAGTCATATAGTCCTCCTGTATGTAGATGGGGGAGGGGAGAAGGAGAACACACCGAGTCATATAGTCCTCCTGTATGTAGATGGGGAGGGGAGACGGAGAACACACTGAGTCATATAGTCCTCCTGTATGTAGATGGGGAGGGGAGAAGGAGGACACACTGAGTCATATAGTCCTCCTGTATGTAGATGGGGAGGGGAGAAGGAGAACACTCCGAGTCATATAGTCCTCCTGTATGTAGATGGGGGAGGGGAGAAGGAGAACACACCGAGTCATATAGTCCTCCTGTATGTAGATGGGGGAGGGGAGAAGGAGAACACACTGAGTCATATAGTCCTCCTGTATGTAGATGGGGTGTCAGAGGGGAGAAGGAGAACACACCGAGTCATATAGTCCTCCTGTATGTAGATGGGGGAGGGGAGAAGGAGAACACACCGAGTCATATAGTCCTCCTGTATGTAGATGGGGGAGGGGAAAAGGAGAACACACCGAGTCATATAGTCCTCCTGTATGTAGATGGGGGAGGGGAGGAGAACACACCGAGTCATATAGTCCTCCTGTATGTAGATGGGGGAGGGGAGAAGGAGAACACACCGAGTCATATAGTCCTCCTGTATGTAGATGGGGTGTCAGAGGGGAGAAGGAGAACACACCGAGTCATATAGTCCTCCTGTATGTAGATGGGGGAGGGGAGACGGAGAACACACCGAGTCATATAGTCCTCCTGTATGTAGATGGGGGAGGGGAGAAGGAGAACACACCGAGTCATATAGTCCTCCTGTATGCAGATGGGGAGGGGAGAAGGAGAACACACTGAGTCATATAGTCCTCCTGTATGTAGATGGGGGAGGGGAGAAGGAGAACACACCGAGTCATATAGTCCTCCTGTATGTAGATGGGGTGTCAGAGGGGAGAAGGAGAACACACCGAGTCATATAGTCCTCCTGTATGTAGATGGGGGAGGGGAGGAGAAGAACACACCGAGTCATATAGTCCTCCTGTATGTAGATGGAGTGTCAGAGGGGAGAAGGAGAACACACTGAGTCATATAGTCCTCCTGTATGTAGATGGGGGAGGGGAGAAGGAGAACACTCTGAGTCATATAGTCCTCCTGTATGTAGATGGGGTGTCAGAGGGGAGAAGGAGAACACACCGAGTCATATAGTCCTCCTGTATGTAGATGGGGGAGGGGAAAAGGAGAACACACTGAGTCATATAGTCCTCCTGTATGTAGATGGGGGAGGGGAGGAGAACACACCGAGTCATATAGTCCTCCTGTATGTAGATGGGGGAGGGGAGAAGGAGAACACACCGAGTCATATAGTCCTCCTGTATGTAGATGGGGTGTCAGAGGGGAGAAGGAGAACACACCGAGTCATATAGTCCTCCTGTATGTAGATGGAGTGTCAGAGGGGAGAAGGAGAACACACTGAGTCATATAGTCCTCCTGTATGTAGATGGGGGAGGGGAGAAGGAGAACACTCTGAGTCATATAGTCCTCCTGTATGTAGATGGGGTGTCAGAGGGGAGAAGGAGAACACACCGAGTCATATAGTCCTCCTGTATGTAGATGGAGTGTCGGAGGGGAGAAGGAGAACACACCGAGTCATATAGTCCTCCTGTATGTAGATGGGGTGTCAGAGGGGAGAAGGAGAACACACTGAGTCATATAGTCCTCCTGTATGTAGATGGGGGAGGGGAGAAGGAGAACACTCTGAGTCATATAGTCCTCCTGTATGTAGATGGAGTGTCGGAGGGGAGAAGGAGAACACACTGAGTCATATAGTCCTCCTGTATGTAGATGGGGGAGGGGAGAAGGAGAACACTCTGAGTCATATAGTCCTCCTGTATGTAGATGGGGGAGGGGAGAAGGAGAACACACCGAGTCATATAGTCCTCCTGTATGTAGATGGAGTGTCAGAGGGGAGAAGGAGAACACACTGAGTCATATAGTCCTCCTGTATGTAGATGGGGGAGGGGAGAAGGAGAACACACCGAGTCATATAGTCCTCCTGTATGTAGATGGGGGAGGGGAGAAGGAGAACACACCGAGTCATATAGTCCTCCTGTATGTAGATGGAGTGTCGGAGGGGAGAAGGAGAACACACCGAGTCATATAGTCCTCCTGTATGTAGATGGGGGAGGGGAGGAGAACACACCGAGTCATATAGTCCTCCTGTATGTAGATGGGGGAGGGGAGAAGGAGAACACACCGAGTCATATAGTCCTCCTGTATGTAGATGGGGGAGGGGAGAAGGAGAACACACCGAGTCATATAGTCCTCCTGTATGTAGATGGAGTGTCGGAGGGGAGAAGGAGAACACACCGAGTCATATAGTCCTCCTGTATGTAGATGGGGGAGGGGAGGAGAACACACCGAGTCATATAGTCCTCCTGTATGTGGATGGGGGAGGGGAGAAGGAGAACACTCTGAGTCATATAGTCCTCCTGTATGTAGATGGGGGAGGCGAGAAGGAGAACACACCGAGTCATATAGTCCTCCTGTATGTAGATGGGGGAGGGGAGGAGAACACACCGAGTCATATAGTCCTCCTGTATGTAGATGGAGTGTCGGAGGGGAGAAGGAGAACACACCGAGTCATATAGTCCTGTATGTAGATGGGGAGGGGAGAAGGAGAACACACCGAGTCATATAGTCCTCCTGTATGTAGATGGGGGAGGGGAGAAGGAGAACACACCGAGTCATATAGTCCTCCTGTATGTAGATGGAGTGTCGGAGGGGAGAAGGAGAACACACCGAGTCATATAGTCCTGTATGTAGATGGGGGAGGGGAGAAGGAGAACACACCGAGTCATATAGTCCTCCTGTATGTAGATGGGGGAGGGGAGGAGAACACACCGAGTCATATAGTCCTCCTGTATGTAGATGGAGTGTCGGAGGGGAGAAGGAGAACACACCGAGTCATATAGTCCTGTATGTAGATGGGGAGGGGAGAAGGAGAACACACCGAGTCATATAGTCCTGTATGTAGATGGAGTGTCGGAGGGGAGAAGGAGAACACACCGAGTCATATAGTCCTCCTGTATGTAGATGGGGGAGGGGAGACGGAGAACACACCGAGTCATATAGTCCTCCTGTATGTAGATGGAGTGTCGGAGGGGAGAAGGAGAACACTCTGAGTCATATAGTCCTCCTGTATGTAGATGGAGTGTCGGAGGGGAGAAGGAGAACACACCGAGTCATATAGTCCTGTATGTAGATGGGGAGGGGAGAAGGAGAACACACCGAGTCATATAGTCTTCCTGTATGTAGATGGGGGAGGGGAGAAGGAGAACACTCCGAGTCATATAGTCCTCCTGTATGTAGATGGGGAGGGGAGACAGAGAACACACCGAGTCATATAGTCTTCCTGTATGTAGATGGGGGAGGGGAGAAGGAGAACACACCGAGTCATATAGTCCTCCTGTATGTAGATGGAGTGTCGGAGGGGAGAAGGAGAACACACCGAGTCATATAGTCCTCCTGTATGTAGATGGGGGAGGGGAGAAGGAGAACACACTGAGTCATATAGTCCTCCTGTATGTAGATGGGGAGGGGAGAAGGAGAACACACCGAGTCATATAGTCCTCCTGTATGTAGATGGGGGAGGGGAGAAGGAGAACACACCGAGTCATATAGTCCTCCTGTATGTAGATGGGGGAGGGGAGAAGGAGAACACACCGAGTCATATAGTCCTCCTGTATGTAGATGGGGGAGGGGAGGAGAACACACCGAGTCATATAGTCCTCCTGTATGTGGATGGGGGAGGGGAGAAGGAGAACACACCGAGTCATATAGTCCTCCTGTATGTAGATGGAGTGTCGGAGGGGAGAAGGAGAACACACCGAGTCATATAGTCCTCCTGTATGTAGATGGGGGAGGGGAGAAGGGGAACACACCGAGTCATATAGTCCTCCTGTATGTAGATGGAGTGTCGGAGGGGAGAAGGAGAACACACCGAGTCATATAGTCCTCCTGTATGTAGATGGGGAGGGGAGAAGGTGAACACTCCGAGTCATATAGTCCTCTTGTATGTAGATGGGGGAGGGGAGAAGGAGAACACACCGAGTCATATAGTCCTCCTGTATGTAGATGGGGAGGGGAGAAGGTGAACACACCGAGTCATATAGTCCTCCTGTATGTAGATAGGGGAGGGGAGAAGGAGAACACACCGAGTCATATAGTCCTCCTGTATGTAGATGGGGGAGGGGAGAAGGAGAACACACCGAGTCATATAGTCCTCCTGTATGTAGATGGGGGAGGGGAGAAGGAGAACACACCGAGTCATATAGTCCTTCTGTATGTAGATGGGGTATCAGAGGGGAGAAGGAGAACACACCGAGTCATATAGTCCTCCTGTATGTAGATGGGGGAGGGGAGAAGGAGAACACACCGAGTCATATAGTCCTCCTGTATGTAGATGGGGGAGGGGAGAAGGAGAACACACCGAGTCATATAGTCCTCCTGTATGTAGATGGGGGAGGGTTGAAGGAGAACACACCGAGTCATATAGTCCTCCTGTATGTAGATAGGGGAGGGGAGAAGGAGAACACTCTGAGTCATATAGTCCTCCTGTATGTAGATAGGGGAGGGGAGAAGGAGAACACTCTGAGTCATATAGTCCTCCTGTATGTAGATGGGGAGGGGAGAAGGAGAACACACCGAGTCATATAGTCCTCCTGTATGTAGATGGGGGAGGGGAGAAGGAGAACACACCGAGTCATATAGTCCTGCTGTATGTAGATGGGGGAGGGGAGAAGGAGAACACTCTGAGTCATATAGTCCTCCTGTATGTAGATGGGGGAGGGGAGAAGGAGAACACACCGAGTCATATAGTCCTCCTGTATGTAGATGGGGGAGGGGAGAAGGAGAACACACCGAGTCATATAGTCCTGCTGTATGTAGATGGGGGAGGGGAGAAGGAGAACACTCTGAGTCATATAGTCCTCCTGTATGTAGATGGGGGAGGGGAGAAGGAGAACACACCGAGTCATATAGTCCTCCTGTATGTAGATGGGGGAGGGGAGAAGGAGAACACTCTGAGTCATATAGTCCTCCTGTATGTAGATGGGGGAGGGGAGAAGGAGAACACTCTGAGTCATATAGTCCTCCTGTATGTAGATGGGGAGGGGAGAAGGAGAACACACCGAGTCATATAGTCCTCCTGTATGTAGATGGGGGAGGGGAGAAGGAGAACACACCGAGTCATATAGTCCTCCTGTATGTAGATGGGGGAGGGGAGAAGGAGAACACACCGAGTCATATAGTCCTCCTGTATGTAGATGGGGAGGGGAGAAGGAGAACACACCGAGTCATATAGTCCTCCTGTATGTAGATGGGGGAGGGGAGAAGGAGAACACACCGAGTCATATAGTCCTGTATGTAGATGGAGTGTCGGAGGGGAGAAGGAGGACACACTGAGTCATATAGTCCTCCTGTATGTAGATGGGGGAGGGGAGGAGAACACACCGAGTCATATAGTCCTCCTGTATGTAGATGGGGGAGGGGAGAAGGAGAACACACCGAGTCATATAGTCCTGTATGTAGATGGGGAGGGGAGAAGGAGAACACACCGAGTCATATAGTCCTCCTGTATGTAGAAGGGGGAGGGGAGAAGGAGAACACACCGAGTCATATAGTCCTCCTGTATGTAGATGGGGAGGGGAGAAGGAGAACACACCGAGTCATATAGTCCTCCTGTATGTAGATGGGGGAGGGGAGAAGGAGAACACACCGAGTCATATAGTCCTCCTGTATGTAGATGGGGAGGGGAGAAGGAGAACACACCGAGTCATATAGTCCTCCTGTATGTAGATGGGGAGGGGAGAAGGAGAACACTCTGAGTCATATAGTCCTCCTGTATGTAGATGGGGGAGGGGAGAAGGAGAACACACCGAGTCATATAGTCCTCCTGTATGTAGATAGGGGAGGGGAGAAGGAGAACACACCGAGTCATATAGTCCTCCTGTATGTAGATAGGGGAGGGGAGAAGGAGAACACACCGAGTCATATAGTCCTCCTGTATGTAGATGGGGGAGGGGAGAAGGAGAACACACCGAGTCATATAGTCCTCCTGTATGTAGATGGGGGAGGGGAGAAGGAGAACACACCGAGTCATATAGTCCTCCTGTATGTAGATGGGGGAGGGGAGAAGGAGAACACACCGAGTCATATAGTCCTGCTGTATGTAGATGGGGGAGGGGAGAAGGAGAACACTCTGAGTCATATAGTCCTCCTGTATGTAGATGGGGGAGGGGAGAAGGAGAACACACCGAGTCATATAGTCCTCCTGTATGTAGATGGGGAGGGGAGAAGGTGAACACACCGAGTCATATAGTCCTCCTGTATGTAGATGGGGGAGGGGAGAAGGAGAACACACCGAGTCATATAGTCCTCCTGTATGTAGATGGGGGAGGGGAGAAGGAGAACACACCGAGTCATATAGTCCTTCTGTATGTAGATGGGGGAGGGGAGAAGGAGAACACACCGAGTCATATAGTCCTCCTGTATGTAGATGGGGGAGGGGAGAAGGAGAACACACCGAGTCATATAGTCCTCCTGTATGTAGATGGGGTGTCAGAGGGGAGAAGGAGGACACACTGAGTCATATAGTCCTCCTGTATGTAGATGGAGTGTCGGAGGGGAGAAGGAGAACACACCGAGTCATATAGTCCTCCTGTATGTAGATGGGGAGGGGAGAAGGAGAACACACCGAGTCATATAGTCCTCCTGTATGTAGATGGGGGAGGGGAGAAGGAGAACACACCGAGTCATATAGTCCTCCTGTATGTAGATGGGGGAGGGGAGAAGGAGAACACACCGAGTCATATAGTCCTCCTGTATGTAGATGGGGGAGGGGAGAAGGAGAACACACCGAGTCATATAGTCCTCCTGTATGTAGATGGAGTGTCGGAGGGGAGAAGGAGAACACACCGAGTCATATAGTCCTCCTGTATGTAGATGGGGGAGGGGAGAAGGAGAACACACCGAGTCTTATAGTCCTCCTGTATGTAGATAGGGGAGGGGAGAAGGAGAACACTCCGAGTCATATAGTCCTCCTGTATGTAGATAGGGGAGGGGAGAAGGAGAACACTCCGAGTCATATAGTCCTCCTGTATGTAGATGGGGGAGGGGAGAAGGAGAACACACCGAGTCATATAGTCCTCCTGTATGTAGATAGGGGAGGGGAGAAGGAGAACACTCCGAGTCATATAGTCCTCCTGTATGTAGATAGGGGAGGGGAGAAGGAGAACACACCGAGTCATATAGTCCTCCTGTATGTAGATGGGGGAGGGGAGAAGGAGAACACACAGAGTCATATAGTCCTCCTGTATGTAGATGGGGTGTCAGAGGGGAGAAGGAGAACACACCGAGTCATATAGTCCTCCTGTATGTAGATGGGGGAGGGGAGAAGGAGAACACACTGAGTCATATAGTCCTCTTGTATGTAGATGGGGGAGGGGAGGAGAACACACCGAGTCATATAGTCCTCCTGTATGTAGATGGGGGAGGGGAGAAGGAGAACACACCGAGTCATATAGTCCTGTATGTAGATGGGGAGGGGAGAAGGAGAACACACAGAGTCATATAGTCCTCCTGTATGTAGATGGGGAGGGGAGAAGGAGAACACACCGAGTCATATAGTCCTCCTGTATGTAGATGGGGGAGGGGAGAAGGAGAACACACAGAGTCATATAGTCCTCCTGTATGTAGATGGGGAGGGGAGAAGGAGAACACACCGAGTCATATAGTCCTCCTGTATGTAGATGGGGGAGGGGAGAAGGAGAACACACAGAGTCATATAGTCCTCCTGTATGTAGATGGGGAGGGGAGAAGGAGAACACACCGAGTCATATAGTCCTCCTGTATGTAGATGGAGTGTCGGAGGGGAGAAGGAGAACACACCGAGTCATATAGTCCTCCTGTATGTAGATGGAGTGTTGGAGGGGAGAAGGAGAACACACCGAGTCATATAGTCCTCCTGTATGTAGATGGAGTGTCGGAGGGGAGAAGGAGAACACTCCGAGTCATATAGTCCTCCTGTATGTAGATGGAGTGTCGGAGGGGAGAAGGAGAACACTCCGAGTCATATAGTCCTCCTGTATGTAGATGGAGTGTCGGAGGGGAGAAGGAGAACACACCGAGTCATATAGTCCTCCTGTATGTAGATGGAGTGTCGGAGGGGAGAAGGAGAACACACCGAGTCATATAGTCCTCCTGTATGTAGATGGGGGAGGGGAGACGGAGAACACACCGAGTCATATAGTCCTCCTGTATGTAGATGGAGTGTCGGAGGGGAGAAGGAGAACACTCCGAGTCATATAGTCCTCCTGTATGTAGATGGGGGAGGGGAGAAGGAGAACACTCTGAGTCATATAGTCCTCCTGTATGTAGATGGAGTGTCGGAGGGGAGAAGGAGGACACACCGAGTCATATAGTCCTCCTGTATGTAGATGGAGTGTCGGAGGGGAGAAGGAGAACACACCGAGTCATATAGTCCTCCTGTATGTAGATGGGGAGGGGAGAAGGAGAACACACCGAGTCATATAGTCCTCCTGTATGTAGATGGGGGAGGGGAGAAGGAGAACACACCGAGTCATATAGTCCTCCTGTATGTAGATGGGGGAGGGGAGACGGAGAACACACCGAGTCATATAGTCCTCCTGTATGTAGATGGGGGAGGGGAGAAGGAGAACACACCGAGTCATATAGTCCTCCTGTATGTAGATGGAGTGTCGGAGGGGAGAAGGAGAACACACCGAGTCATATAGTCCTCCTGTATGTAGATGGGGGAGGGGAGAAGGAGAACACACCGAGTCATATAGTCCTCCTGTATGTAGATGGGGGAGGGGAGACGGAGAACACACCGAGTCATATAGTCCTCCTGTATGTAGATGGGGGAGGGGAGAAGGAGAACACACCGAGTCATATAGTCCTCCTGTATGTAGATGGGGGAGGGGAGAAGGAGAACACTCTGAGTCATATAGTCCTCCTGTATGTAGATGGGGGAGGGGAGGAGAACACACCGAGTCATATAGTCCTCCTGTATGTAGATGGGGAGGGGAGAAGGTGAACACACCGAGTCATATAGTCCTCCTGTATGTAGATGGGGGAGGGGAGAAGGAGAACACTCTGAGTCATATAGTCCTCCTGTATGTAGATGGGGGAGGGGAGAAGGAGAACACACCGAGTCATATAGTCCTCCTGTATGTAGATGGGGGAGGGGAGAAGGAGAACACACCGAGTCATATAGTCCTCCTGTATGTAGATGGAGTGTCGGAGGGGAGAAGGAGAACACACCGAGTCATATAGTCCTCCTGTATGTAGATGGAGTGTCAGAGGGGAGAAGGAGAACACTCCGAGTCATATAGTCCTCCTGTATGTAGATGGAGTGTCAGAGGGGAGAAGGAGAACACTCCGAGTCATATAGTCCTCCTGTATGTAGATGGGGGAGGGGAGAAGGAGAACACACCGAGTCATATAGTCCTCCTGTATGTAGATGGAGTGTCGGAGGGGAGAAGGAGAACACACCGAGTCATATAGTCCTCCTGTATGTAGATGGGGGAGGGGAGAAGGAGAACACACCGAGTCATATAGTCCTCCTGTATGTAGATAGGGGAGGGGAGAAGGAGAACACTCCGAGTCATATAGTCCTCCTGTATGTAGATGGTGGGGGGGAGGAGAACACACCGAGTCATATAGTCCTCCTGTATGTAGATGGGGGAGGAGAGAAGGAGAACACACCGAGTCATATAGTCCTCCTGTATGTAGATGGAGTGTCGGAGGGGAGAAGGAGAACACACCGAGTCATATAGTCCTCCTGTATGTAGATGGGGTGTCAGAGGGGAGAAGGAGAACACACCGAGTCATATAGTCCTCCTGTATGTAGATGGGGAGGGGAGAAGGAGAACACACCGAGTCATATAGTCCTCCTGTATGTAGATGGGGGAGGGGAGAAGGAGAACACACCGAGTCATATAGTCCTCCTGTATGTAGATGGGGGAGGGGAGAAGGAGAACACACCGAGTCATATAGTCCTCCTGTATATAGATGGGGAGGGGAGAAGGAGAACACACAGAGTCATATAGTCCTCCTGTATGTAGATGGGGGAGGGGAGAAGGAGAACACACCGAGTCATATAGTCCTCCTGTATGTAGATGGGGGAGGGGAGAAGGAGAACACACCGAGTCATATAGTCCTCCTGTATGTAGATGGGGGAGGGGAGAAGGAGAACACACCGAGTCATATAGTCCTCCTGTATGTAGATGGGGGAGGGGAGAAGGAGAACACTCCGAGTCATATAGTCCTCCTGTATGTAGATGGGGGAGGGGAGAAGGAGAACACACTGAGTCATATAGTCCTCCTGTATGTAGATGGGGGAGGGGAGGAGAACACACCGAGTCATATAGTCCTCCTGTATGTAGATGGGGGAGGGGAGAAGGAGAACACACCGAGTCATATAGTCCTGTATGTAGATGGGGAGGGGAGAAGGAGAACACACAGAGTCATATAGTCCTCCTGTATGTAGATGGGGGAGGGGAGAAGGAGAACACACCGAGTCATATAGTCCTCCTGTATGTAGATGGAGTGTTGGAGGGGAGAAGGAGAACACACCGAGTCATATAGTCCTCCTGTATGTAGATGGGGGAGGGGAGAAGGAGAACACACCGAGTCATATAGTCCTCCTGTATGTAGATGGAGTGTTGGAGGGGAGAAGGAGAACACACCGAGTCATATAGTCCTCCTGTATGTAGATGGGGTGTCGGAGGGGAGAAGGAGAACACACCGAGTCATATAGTCCTCCTGTATGTAGATGGGGAGGGGAGGAGAACACACCGAGTCATATAGTCCTCCTGTATGTAGATGGAGTGTCGGAGGGGAGAAGGAGAACACTCCGAGTCATATAGTCCTCCTGTATGTAGATGGAGTGTCGGAGGGGAGAAGGAGAACACACCGAGTCATATAGTCCTCCTGTATGTAGATGGGGGAGGGGGAGAAGGAGAACACACCGAGTCATATAGTCCGCCTGTATGTAGATGGAGTGTCGGAGGGGAGAAGGAGAACACACCGAGTCATATAGTCCTCCTGTATGTAGATGGGGGAGGGGAGAAGGAGAACACACCGAGTCATATAGTCCTCCTGTATGTAGATAGGGGAGGGGAGAAGGAGAACACTCCGAGTCATATAGTCCTCCTGTATGTAGATAGGGGAGGGGAGAAGGAGAACACACCGAGTCATATAGTCCTCCTGTATGTAGATGGGGGAGGGGAGAAGAACACACCGAGTCATATAGTCCTCCTGTATGTAGATAGGGGAGGGGAGAAGGAGAACACTCCGAGTCATATAGTCCTCCTGTATGTAGATAGGGGAGGGGAGGAGAACACACCGAGTCATATAGTCCTCCTGTATGTAGATGGGGGAGGGGAGAAGGAGAACACACCGAGTCATATAGTCCTCCTGTATGTAGATAGGGGAGGGGAGAAGGAGAACACACAGAGTCATATAGTCCTCCTGTATGTAGATGGGGAGGGGAGAAGGAGAACACACCGAGTCATATAGTCCTCCTGTATGTAGATGGGGGAGGGGAGAAGGAGAACACACCGAGTCATATAGTCCTCCTGTATGTAGATGGGGGAGGGGAGAAGGAGAACACACCGAGTCATATAGTCCTCCTGTATGTAGATGGAGTGTCGGAGGGGAGAAGGAGAACACACCGAGTCATATAGTCCTCCTGTATGTAGATGGAGTGTCGGAGGGGAGAAGGAGAACACACCGAGTCATATAGTCCTCCTGTATGTAGATGGGGAGGGGAGAAGGTGAACACACCGAGTCATATAGTCCTCCTGTATGTAGATGGGGGAGGGGAGAAGGAGAACACACCGAGTCATATAGTCCTCCTGTATGTAGATGGGGTGTCAGAGGGGAGAAGGAGGACACACTGAGTCATATAGTCCTCCTGTATGTAGATGGGGGAGGGGAGAAGGAGAACACACCGAGTCATATAGTCCTCCTGTATGTAGATAGGGGAGGGGAGAAGGAGAACACTCCGAGTCATATAGTCCTGCTGTATGTAGATGGGGGAGGGGAGAAGGAGAACACTCCGAGTCATATAGTCCTCCTGTATGTAGATAGGGGAGGGGAGGAGAACACACCGAGTCATATAGTCCTCCTGTATGTAGATAGGGGAGGGGAGAAGGAGAACACACCGAGTCATATAGTCCTCCTGTATGTAGATGGGGGAGGGGAGAAGGAGAACACACCGAGTCATATAGTCCTCCTGTATGTAGATGGGGGAGGGGAGAAGGAGAACACACCGAGTCATATAGTCCTCCTGTATGTAGATGGGGGAGGGGAGAAGGAGAACACTCCGAGTCATATAGTCCTCCTGTATGTAGATGGGGAGGGGAGAAGGAGAACACACCGAGTCATATAGTCCTCCTGTATGTAGATGGGGGAGGGGAGAAGGAGAACACTCCGAGTCATATAGTCCTCCTGTATGTAGATGGAGTGTCGGAGGGGAGAAGGAGAACACACCGAGTCATATAGTCCTCCTGTATGTAGATGGAGTGTCGGAGGGGAGAAGGAGAACACACCGAGTCATATAGTCCTCCTGTATGTAGATGGGGAGGGGAGAAGGTGAACACACCGAGTCATATAGTCCTCCTGTATGTAGATGGGGGAGGGGAGAAGGAGAACACACCGAGTCATATAGTCCTCCTGTATGTAGATGGGGGAGGGGAGAAGGAGAACACACCGAGTCATATAGTCCTCCTGTATGTAGATGGGGTGTCAGAGGGGAGAAGGAGGACACACTGAGTCATATAGTCCTCCTGTATGTAGATGGGGGAGGGGAGAAGGAGAACACACCGAGTCATATAGTCCTCCTGTATGTAGATGGAGTGTCGGAGGGGAGAAGGAGAACACACTGAGTCATATAGTCCTCCTGTATGTAGATAGGGGAGGGGAGAAGGAGAACACTCCGAGTCATATAGTCCTGCTGTATGTAGATGGGGGAGGGGAGAAGGAGAACACACCGAGTCATATAGTCCTCCTGTATGTAGATGGGGGAGGGGAGAAGGAGAACACACCGAGTCATATAGTCCTCCTGTATGTAGATGGGGTAGGGGAGAAGGAGAACACACCGAGTCATATAGTCCTCCTGTATGTAGATGGAGTGTCGGAGGGGAGAAGGAGAACACACCGAGTCATATAGTCCTCCTGTATGTAGATGGGGGAGGGGAGAAGGAGAACACACCGAGTCATATAGTCCTCCTGTATGTAGATGGGGGAGGGGAGAAGGAGAACACACCGAGTCATATAGTCCTCCTGTATGTAGATGGGGTGTCGGAGGGGAGAAGGAGAACACACCGAGTCATATAGTCCTCCTGTATGTAGATGGGGGAGGGGAGAAGGAGAACACACCGAGTCATATAGTCCTCCTGTATGTAGATAGGGGAGGGGAGAAGGAGAACACTCCGAGTCATATAGTCCTCCTGTATGTAGATAGGGGAGGGGAGAAGGAGAACACTCCGAGTCATATAGTCCTCCTGTATGTAGATGGGGGAGGGGAGAAGGAGAACACACCGAGTCATATAGTCCTCCTGTATGTAGATGGGGGAGGGGAGAAGGAGAACACACCGAGTCATATAGTCCTCCTGTATGTAGATGGGGGAGGGGAGAAGGAGAACACACCGAGTCATATAGTCCTCCTGTATGTAGATAGGGGAGGGGAGAAGGAGAACACACCGAGTCATATAGTCCTCCTGTATGTAGATGGGGGAGGGGAGAAGGAGAACACACCGAGTCATATAGTCCTCCTGTATGTAGATGGAGTGTCGGAGGGGAGAAGGAGAACACACCGAGTCATATAGTCCTCCTGTATGTAGATGGGGGAGGGGAGAAGGAGAACACTCCGAGTCATATAGTCCTCCTGTATGTAGATGGGGTGTCAGAGGGGAGAAGGAGAACACACCGAGTCATATAGTCCTCCTGTATGTAGATGGGGAGGGGAGAAGGTGAACACACCGAGTCATATAGTCCTCCTGTATGTAGATGGGGGAGGGGAGAAGGAGAACACACTGAGTCATATAGTCCTGTATGTAGATGGGGTGTCAGAGGGGAGAAGGAGGACACACTGAGTCATATAGTCCTCCTGTATGTAGATGGGGGGGGGGGAGGAGAACACACTGAGTCATATAGTCCTCCTGTATGTAGATGGGGGAGGGGAGAAGGAGAACACACCGAGTCATATAGTCCTGTATGTAGATGGGGAGGGGAGAAGGAGAACACACAGAGTCATATAGTCCTCCTGTATGTAGATGGAGTGTCGGAGGGGAGAAGGAGAACACTCCGAGTCATATAGTCCTCCTGTATGTAGATGGGGGAGGGGAGAAGGAGAACACACCGAGTCATATAGTCCTCCTGTATGTAGATGGAGTGTCGGAGGGGAGAAGGAGAACACTCCGAGTCATATAGTCCTCCTGTATGTAGATGGGGGAGGGGAGAAGGAGAACACACCGAGTCATATAGTCCTCCTGTATGTAGATGGGGGAGGGGAGAAGGAGAACACACCGAGTCATATAGTCCTCCTGTATGTAGATGGGGGAGGGGAGAAGGAGAACACTCCGAGTCATATAGTCCTCCTGTATGTAGATGGGGAGGGGAGAAGGAGAACACACCGAGTCATATAGTCCTCCTGTATGTAGATGGGGAGGGGAGAAGGAGAACACACCGAGTCATATAGTCCTCCTGTATGTAGATAGGGGAGGGGAGAAGGAGAACACACCGAGTCATATAGTCCTCCTGTATGTAGATGGGGAGGGGAGAAGGAGAACACACCGAGTCATATAGTCCTCCTGTATGTAGATGGGGAGGGGAGAAGGAGAACACATCGAGTCATATAGTCCTCCTGTATGTAGATGGGGGAGGGGAGAAGGAGAACACACCGAGTCATATAGTCCTCCTGTATGTAGATGGGGGAGGGGAGAAGGAGAACACACCGAGTCATATAGTCCTCCTGTATGTAGATGGGGGAGGGGAGGAGAACACACCGAGTCATATAGTCCTGTATGTAGATGGGGAGGGGAGAAGGAGAACACACAGAGTCATATAGTCCTCCTGTATGTAGATGGAGTGTTGGAGGGGAGAAGGAGAACACACCGAGTCATATAGTCCTCCTGTATGTAGATAGGGGAGGGGAGGAGAACACACCGAGTCATATAGTCCTCCTGTATGTAGATGGAGTGTCGGAGGGGAGAAGGAGAACACTCCGAGTCATATAGTCCTCCTGTATGTAGATGGGGTGTCGGAGGGGAGAAGGAGAACACACCGAGTCATATAGTCCTCCTGTATGTAGATGGGGGAGGGGAGGAGAACACACCGAGTCATATAGTCCTCCTGTATGTAGATGGAGTGTCGGAGGGGAGAAGGAGAACACACCGAGTCATATAGTCCTCCTGTATGTAGATGGAGTGTCGGAGGGGAGAAGGAGAACACACCGAGTCATATAGTCCTCCTGTATGTAGATGGAGTGTCGGAGGGGAGAAGGAGAACACTCCGAGTCATATAGTCCTCCTGTATGTAGATGGGGTGTCGGAGGGGAGAAGGAGAACACTCCGAGTCATATAGTCCTCCTGTATGTAGATGGAGTGTCGGAGGGGAGAAGGAGAACACACCGAGTCATATAGTCCTCCTGTATGTAGATGGAGTGTCGGAGGGGAGAAGGAGAACACACCGGGTCATATAGTCCTCCTGTATGTAGATGGAGTGTCGGAGGGGAGAAGGAGAACACACCGAGTCATATAGTCCTCCTGTATGTAGATGGGGAGGGGAGAAGGAGAACACACTGAGTCATATAGTCCTCCTGTATGTAGATGGGGTGTCAGAGGGGAGAAGGAGGACACACTGAGTCATATAGTCCTCCTGTATGTAGATGGGGGAGGGGAGAAGGAGAACACACCGAGTCATATAGTCCTCCTGTATGTAGATGGGGAGGGGAGAAGGAGAACACACTGAGTCATATAGTCCTCCTGTATGTAGATGGGGTGTCAGAGGGGAGAAGGAGGACACACTGAGTCATATAGTCCTCCTGTATGTAGATGGAGTGTCGGAGGGGAGGAGAACACACCGAGTCATATAGTCCTCCTGTATGTAGATAGGGGAGGGGAGAAGGAGAACACACCGAGTCATATAGTCCTCCTGTATGTAGATGGGGGAGGGGAGAAGGAGAACACTCTGAGTCATATAGTCCTCCTGTATGTAGATGGGGGAGGGGAGAAGGAGAACACACCGAGTCATATAGTCCTCCTGTATGTAGATGGGGAGGGGAGGAGAACACACCGAGTCATATAGTCCTCCTGTATGTAGATGGGGGGGGGGGAGAAGGAGAACACACCGAGTCATATAGTCCTCCTGTATGTAGATGGGGGAGGGGAGAAGGAGAACACACCGAGTCATATAGTCCTCCTGTATGTAGATGGGGGAGGGGAGAAGGAGAACACTCCGAGTCATATAGTCCTCCTGTATGTAGATGGGGAGGGGAGACAGAGAACACACCGAGTCATATAGTCCTCCTGTATGTAGATGGGGGAGGGGAGAAGGAGAACACACCGAGTCATATAGTCCTCCTGTATGTAGATGGGGGAGGGGAGAAGGAGAACACTCCGAGTCATATAGTCCTCCTGTATGTAGATGGGGAGGGGAGACAGAGAACACACCGAGTCATATAGTCCTCCTGTATGTAGATGGGGAGGGGAGAAGGAGAACACACCGAGTCATATAGTCCTCCTGTATGTGGATGGGGGAGGGGAGAAGGAGAACACACCGAGTCATATAGTCCTCCTGTATGTAGATGGAGTGTCGGAGGGGAGAAGGAGAACACACCGAGTCATATAGTCCTCCTGTATGTAGATGGGGAGGGGAGAAGGAGAACACACAGAGTCATATAGTCCTCCTGTATGTAGATGGGGGAGGGGAGAAGGAGAACACACCGAGTCATATAGTCCTCCTGTATGTAGATGGGGGAGGGGAGAAGGAGAACACTCCGAGTCATATAGTCCTCCTGTATGTAGATGGGGTGTCAGAGGGGAGAAGGAGAACACACCGAGTCATATAGTCCTCCTGTATGTAGATGGGGAGGGGAGAAGGTGAACACACCGAGTCATATAGTCCTCCTGTATGTAGATGGGGGAGGGGAGAAGGAGAACACACCGAGTCATATAGTCCTCCTGTATGTAGATGGGGGAGGGGAGACGGAGAACACACCGAGTCATATAGTCCTCCTGTATGTAGATGGGGGAGGGGAGGAGAACACACCGAGTCATATAGTCCTCCTGTATGTAGATGGGGGAGGGGAGAAGGAGAACACACCGAGTCATATAGTCCTCCTGTATGTAGATGGGGGAGGGGAGAAGGAGAACACACCGAGTCATATAGTCCTCCTGTATGTAGATGGAGTGTCGGAGGGGAGAAGGAGAACACACCGAGTCATATAGTCCTCCTGTATGTAGATGGGGAGGGGAGAAGGTGAACACACCGAGTCATATAGTCCTCCTGTATGTAGATGGGGGAGGGGAGAAGGAGAACACACCGAGTCATATAGTCCTCCTGTATGTAGATGGAGTGTCAGAGCGGAGAAGGAGAACACTCCGAGTCATATAGTCCTCCTGTATGTAGATGGAGTGTCAGAGGGGAGAAGGAGAACACTCTGAGTCATATAGTCCTCCTGTATGTAGATGGGGGAGGGGAGAAGGAGAACACACCGAGTCATATAGTCCTCCTGTATGTAGATGGGGGAGGGGAGAAGGAGAACACTCTGAGTCATATAGTCCTCCTGTATGTAGATGGGGAGGGGAGAAGGAGAACACACCGAGTCATATAGTCCTCCTGTATGTAGATGGGGGAGGGGAGAAGGAGAACACACCGAGTCATATAGTCCTGTATGTAGATGGGGGAGGGGAGAAGGAGAACACACCGAGTCATATAGTCCTCCTGTATGTAGATGGGGGAGGGGAGAAGGAGAACACTCTGAGTCATATAGTCCTCCTGCATGTAGATGGAGTGTCGGAGGGGAGAAGGAGAACACACCGAGTCATATAGTCCTCCTGTATGTAGATGGGGGAGGGGAGAAGGAGAACACACCGAGTCATATAGTCCTCCTGTATGTAGATAGGGGAGGGGAGAAGGAGAACACTCCGAGTCATATAGTCCTCCTGTATGTAGATAGGGGAGGGGAGAAGGAGAACACACCGAGTCATATAGTCCTCCTGTATGTAGATGGGGGAGGGGAGAAGGAGAACACACCGAGTCATATAGTCCTCCTGTATGTAGATGGAGTGTCGGAGGGGAGAAGGAGAACACACCGAGTCATATAGTCCTCCTGTATGTAGATGGGGGAGGGGAGAAGGAGAACACTCCGAGTCATATAGTCCTCCTGTATGTAGATGGGGGAGGGGAGAAGGAGAACACACCGAGTCATATAGTCCTCCTGTATGTAGATGGAGTGTCAGAGGGGAGAAGGAGAACACACCGAGTCATATAGTCCTCCTGTATGTAGATGGAGTGTCGGAGGGGAGACGGAGAACACACCGAGTCATATAGTCCTCCTGTATGTAGATGGGGAGGGGAGAAGGTGAACACACCGAGTCATATAGTCCTCCTGTATGTAGATGGGGGAGGGGAGAAGGAGAACACACCGAGTCATATAGTCCTCCTGTATGTAGATGGGGGAGGGGAGAAGGAGAACACACCGAGTCATATAGTCCTCCTGTATGTAGATGGGGGAGGGGAGAAGGAGAACACACCGAGTCATATAGTCCTCCTGTATGTAGATGGAGTGTCGGAGGGGAGAAGGAGAACACACCGAGTCATATAGTCCTCCTGTATGTAGATGGGGGAGGGGAGAAGGAGAACACACCGAGTCATATAGTCCTCCTGTATGTAGATGGAGTGTCGGAGGGGAGAAGGAGAACACACCGAGTCATATAGTCCTCCTGTATGTAGATGGGGGAGGGGAGAAGGAGAACACACCGAGTCATATAGTCCTCCTGTATGTGGATGGGGGAGGGGAGAAGGAGAACACACCGAGTCATATAGTCCTCCTGTATGTAGATGGAGTGTCGGAGGGGAGAAGGAGAACACACCGAGTCATATAGTCCTCCTGTATGTAGATGGGGGAGGGGAGAAGGAGAACACACCGAGTCATATAGTCCTCCTGTATGTAGATGGGGAGGGGAGAAGGAGAACACACCGAGTCATATAGTCCTCCTGTATGTAGATGGGGAGGGGAGAAGGAGAACACACCGAGTCATATAGTCCTCCTGTATGTAGATGGGGTGTCGGAGGGGAGAAGGAGAACACACTGAGTCATATAGTCCTCCTGTATGTAGATGGGGGAGGGGAGAAGGAGAACACACCGAGTCATATAGTCCTCCTGTATGTAGATGGGGGAGGGGAGGAGGAGAACACACCGAGTCATATAGTCCTCCTGTATGTAGATGGGGGAGGGGAGAAGGAGAACACACCGAGTCATATAGTCCTCCTGTATGTAGATGGGGGAGGGGAGAAGGAGAACACACCGAGTCATATAGTCCTCCTGTATGTAGATGGGGGAGGGGAGAAGGAGAACACTCTGAGTCATATAGTCCTCCTGTATGTAGATGGGGGAGGGGAGAAGGAGAACACACCGAGTCATATAGTCCTCCTGTATGTAGATGGGGGAGGGGAGAAGGAGAACACACCGAGTCATATAGTCCTCCTGTATGTAGATGGAGTGTCAGAGGGGAGAAGGAGAACACACTGAGTCATATAGTCCTCCTGTATGTAGATGGGGGAGGGGAGAAGGAGAACACACCGAGTCATATAGTCCTCCTGTATGTAGATGGGGGAGGGGAGAAGGAGAACACACCGAGTCATATAGTCCTCCTGTATGTAGATGGGGGAGGGGAGAAGGAGAACACACCGAGTCATATAGTCCTCCTGTATGTAGATGGGGGAGGGGAGAAGGAGAACACACCGAGTCATATAGTCCTCCTGTATGTAGATGGGGAGGGGAGAAGGAGAACACACCGAGTCATATAGTCCTCCTGTATGTAGATGGGGGAGGGGAGGAGAACACACCGAGTCATATAGTCCTCCTGTATGTAGATGGGGAGGGGAGAAGGAGAACACACCGAGTCATATAGTCCTCCTGTATGTGGATGGGGGAGGGGAGAAGGAGAACACACCGAGTCATATAGTCCTCCTGTATGTAGATGGGGGAGGGGAGAAGAACACACCGAGTCATATAGTCCTCCTGTATGTAGATGGAGTGTCGGAGGGGAGAAGGAGAACACACCGAGTCATATAGTCCTCCTGTATGTAGATGGAGTGTCGGAGGGGAGAAGGAGAACACACTGAGTCATATAGTCCTCCTGTATGTAGATGGGGAGGGGAGAAGGTGAACACACCGAGTCATATAGTCCTCCTGTATGTAGATGGGGAGGGGAGAAGGTGAACACACCGAGTCATATAGTCCTCCTGTATGTAGATGGGGTAGGGGAGAAGGAGAACACTCTGAGTCATATAGTCCTCCTGTATGTAGATGGGGGAGGGGAGAAGGAGAACACTCCGAGTCATATAGTCCTCCTGTATGTAGATGGAGTGTCGGAGGGGAGAAGGAGAACACTCTGAGTCATATAGTCCTCCTGTATGTAGATGGGGAGGGGAGACAGAGAACACACCGAGTCATATAGTCCTCCTGTATGTAGATGGGGAGGGGAGAAGGAGAACACACCGAGTCATATAGTCCTCCTGTATGTAGATGGAGTGTCGGAGGGGAGAAGGAGAACACACCGAGTCATATAGTCCTCCTGTATGTGGATGGGGGAGGGGAGAAGGAGAACACACCGAGTCATATAGTCCTCCTGTATGTAGATGGGGGAGGGGAGAAGGAGAACACACCGAGTCATATAGTCCTCCTGTATGTAGATGGAGTGTCGGAGGGGAGAAGGAGAACACACCGAGTCATATAGTCCTCCTGTATGTAGATGGGGAGGGGAGAAGGTGAACACACCGAGTCATATAGTCCTCCTGTATGTAGATGGGGTAGGGGAGAAGGAGAACACTCTGAGTCATATAGTCCTCCTGTATGTAGATGGGGGAGGGGAGAAGGAGAACACACCGAGTCATATAGTCCTCCTGTATGTAGATGGAGTGTCGGAGGGGAGAAGGAGAACACACCGAGTCATATAGTCCTCCTGTATGTAGATGGGGGAGGGGAGAAGGAGAACACACCGAGTCATATAGTCCTCCTGTATGTAGATGGAGTGTCAGAGGGGAGAAGGAGAACACACTGAGTCATATAGTCCTCCTGTATGTAGATGGGGGAGGGGAGAAGGAGAACACACCGAGTCATATAGTCCTCCTGTATGTAGATGGGGGAGGGGAGACGGAGAACACACCGAGTCATATAGTCCTCCTGTATGTAGATGGGGGAGGGGAGAAGGAGAACACACCGAGTCATATAGTCCTCCTGTATGTAGATGGGGGAGGGGAGAAGGAGAACACACCGAGTCATATAGTCCTCCTGTATGTAGATGGAGTGTCGGAGGGGAGAAGGAGAACACACCGAGTCATATAGTCCTCCTGTATGTAGATGGGGAGGGGAGAAGGTGAACACACCGAGTCATATAGTCCTCCTGTATGTAGATGGAGTGTCGGAGGGGAGAAGGAGAACACACCGAGTCATATAGTCCTCCTGTATGTTGATGGAGTGTCAGAGGGGAGAAGGAGAACACTCCGAGTCATATAGTCCTCCTGTATGTAGATGGGGGAGGGGAGAAGGAGAACACTCTGAGTCATATAGTCCTCCTGTATGTAGATGGGGGAGGGGAGAAGGAGAACACACCGAGTCATATAGTCCTCCTGTATGTAGATGGAGTGTCGGAGGGGAGAAGGAGAACACACCGAGTCATATAGTCCTCCTGTATGTAGATGGAGTGTCGGAGGGGAGAAGGAGAACACACCGAGTCATATAGTCCTCCTGTATGTTGATGGAGTGTCAGAGGGGAGAAGGAGAACACTCCGAGTCATATAGTCCTCCTGTATGTAGATGGGGGAGGGGAGAAGGAGAACACTCTGAATCATATAGTCCTCCTGTATGTAGATGGGGGAGGGGAGAAGGAGAACACACCGAGTCATATAGTCCTGTATGTAGATGGGGAGGGGAGAAGGTGAACACACCGAGTCATATAGTCCTCCTGTATGTAGATGGGGAGGGGAGAAGGAGAACACACCGAGTCATATAGTCCTCCTGTATGTAGATGGGGGAGGGGAGAAGGAGAACACTCTGAGTCATATAGTCCTCCTGTATGTAGATGGGGAGGGGAGAAGGAGAGCACACCGAGTCATATAGTCCTGTATGTAGATGGGGAGGGGAGAAGGTGAACACACCGAGTCATATAGTCCTCCTGTATGTAGATGGGGGAGGGGAGAAGGAGAACACACCGAGTCATATAGTCCTCCTGTATGTAGATGGGGGAGGGGAGAAGGAGAACACACCGAGTCATATAGTCCTCCTGTATGTAGATGGGGGAGGGGAGAAGGAGAACACTCCGAGTCATATAGTCCTCCTGTATGTAGATGGGGAGGGGAGAAGGAGAACACACCGAGTCATATAGTCCTCCTGTATGTAGATGGGGGAGGGGAGAAGGAGAACACACCGAGTCATATAGTCCTCCTGTATGTAGATGGGGGAGGGGAGAAGGAGAACACACCGAGTCATATAGTCCTCCTGTATGTAGATGGAGTGTCGGAGGGGAGAAGGAGAACACACCGAGTCATATAGTCCTCCTGTATGTAGATGGGGTGTCGGAGGAGAGAAGGAGAACACACCGAGTCATATAGTCCTCCTGTATGTAGATGGAGTGTCGGAGGGGAGAAGGAGAACACACCGAGTCATATAGTCCTCCTGTATGTAGATGGGGAGGGGAGAAGGTGAACACACCGAGTCATATAGTCCTCCTGTATGTAGATGGGGGAGGGGAGGAGAACACACCGAGTCATATAGTCCTCCTGTATGTAGATGGGGGAGGGGAGAAGGAGAACACACCGAGTCATATAGTCCTCCTGTATGTAGATGGGGGAGGGGAGAAGGAGAACACACCGAGTCATATAGTCCTCCTGTATGTAGATGGGGAGGGGAGAAGGAGAACACACCGAGTCATATAGTCCTCCTGTATGTGGATGGGGGAGGGGAGAAGGAGAACACACCGAGTCATATAGTCCTCCTGTATGTAGATGGGGGAGGGGAGAAGGAGAACACTCTGAGTCATATAGTCCTCCTGTATGTAGATGGAGTGTCAGAGGGGAGAAGGAGAACACACTGAGTCATATAGTCCTCCTGTATGTAGATGGGGGAGGGGAGAAGGAGAACACACCGAGTCATATAGTCCTCCTGTATGTAGATGGGGGAGGGGAGAAGGAGAACACACCGAGTCATATAGTCCTCCTGTATGTAGATGGGGGAGGGGAGAAGGAGAACACACTGAGTCATATAGTCCTCCTGTATGTAGATGGGGGAGGGGAGAAGGAGAACACACCGAGTCATATAGTCCTCCTGTATGTAGATGGGGGAGGGGAGAAGGAGAACACACCGAGTCATATAGTCCTCCTGTATGTAGATGGGGGAGGGGAGAAGGAGAACACACCGAGTCATATAGTCCTCCTGTATGTAGATGGGGGAGGGGAGAAGGAGAACACACCGAGTCATATAGTCCTCCTGTATGTAGATGGGGAGGGGAGAAGGAGAACACACCGAGTCATATAGTCCTCCTGTATGTAGATGGGGGAGGGGAGGAGAACACACCGAGTCATATAGTCCTCCTGTATGTAGATGGGGAGGGGAGAAGGAGAACACACCGAGTCATATAGTCCTCCTGTATGTGGATGGGGGAGGGGAGAAGGAGAACACACCGAGTCATATAGTCCTCCTGTATGTAGATGGGGGAGGGGAGAAGAACACACCGAGTCATATAGTCCTCCTGTATGTAGATGGAGTGTCGGAGGGGAGAAGGAGAACACACCGAGTCATATAGTCCTCCTGTATGTAGATGGAGTGTCGGAGGGGAGAAGGAGAACACACCGAGTCATATAGTCCTCCTGTATGTAGATGGAGTGTCAGAGGGGAGAAGGAGAACACACCGAGTCATATAGTCCTCCTGTATGTAGATGGGGTAGGGGAGAAGGAGAACACTCTGAGTCATATAGTCCTCCTGTATGTAGATGGGGGAGGGGAGAAGGAGAACACACCGAGTCATATAGTCCTCCTGTATGTAGATGGAGTGTCGGAGGGGAGAAGGAGAACACACCGAGTCATATAGTCCTCCTGTATGTGGATGGGGGAGGGGAGAAGGAGAACACACCGAGTCATATAGTCCTCCTGTATGTAGATGGGGGAGGGGAGAAGGAGAACACACCGAGTCATATAGTCCTCCTGTATGTAGATGGGGGAGGGGAGAAGGAGAACACACCGAGTCATATAGTCCTCCTGTATGTAGATGGAGTGTCAGAGGGGAGAAGGAGAACACACTGAGTCATATAGTCCTCCTGTATGTAGATGGGGGAGGGGAGAAGGAGAACACACCGAGTCATATAGTCCTCCTGTATGTAGATGGGGGAGGGGAGACGGAGAACACACCGAGTCATATAGTCCTCCTGTATGTAGATGGGGGAGGGGAGAAGGAGAACACACCGAGTCATATAGTCCTCCTGTATGTAGATGGGGGAGGGGAGAAGGAGAACACACCGAGTCATATAGTCCTCCTGTATGTAGATGGAGTGTCGGAGGGGAGAAGGAGAACACACCGAGTCATATAGTCCTCCTGTATGTAGATGGGGAGGGGAGAAGGTGAACACACCGAGTCATATAGTCCTCCTGTATGTAGATGGAGTGTCGGAGGGGAGAAGGAGAACACACCGAGTCATATAGTCCTCCTGTATGTTGATGGAGTGTCAGAGGGGAGAAGGAGAACACTCCGAGTCATATAGTCCTCCTGTATGTAGATGGGGGAGGGGAGAAGGAGAACACTCTGAGTCATATAGTCCTCCTGTATGTAGATGGGGGAGGGGAGAAGGAGAACACACCGAGTCATATAGTCCTCCTGTATGTAGATGGAGTGTCGGAGGGGAGAAGGAGAACACACCGAGTCATATAGTCCTCCTGTATGTAGATGGAGTGTCGGAGGGGAGAAGGAGAACACACCGAGTCATATAGTCCTCCTGTATGTTGATGGAGTGTCAGAGGGGAGAAGGAGAACACTCCGAGTCATATAGTCCTCCTGTATGTAGATGGGGGAGGGGAGAAGGAGAACACTCTGAATCATATAGTCCTCCTGTATGTAGATGGGGGAGGGGAGAAGGAGAACACACCGAGTCATATAGTCCTCCTGTATGTAGATGGGGGAGGGGAGAAGGAGAACACTCTGAATCATATAGTCCTCCTGTATGTAGATGGGGGAGGGGAGAAGGAGAACACTCTGAATCATATAGTCCTCCTGTATGTAGATGGGGGAGGGGAGAAGGAGAACACACCGAGTCATATACTCCTCCTGTATGTAGATGGGGAGGGGAGAAGGTGAACACACCGAGTCATATAGTCCTCCTGTATGTAGATGGGGGAGGGGAGAAGGAGAACACACCGAGTCATATAGTCCTCCTGTATGTAGATGGGGGAGGGGAGAAGGAGAACACTCCGAGTCATATAGTCCTCCTGTATGTAGATGGGGAGGGGAGAAGGAGAACACACCGAGTCATATAGTCCTCCTGTATGTAGATGGAGTGTCGGAGGGGAGAAGGAGAACACTCCGAGTCATATAGTCCTCCTGTATGTAGATGGAGTGTCGGAGGGGAGAAGGAGAACACACCGAGTCATATAGTCCTCCTGTATGTAGATGGGGAGGGGAGAAGGTGAACACACCGAGTCATATAGTCCTCCTGTATGTAGATGGGGTAGGGGAGAAGGAGAACACTCTGAGTCATATAGTCCTCCTGTATGTAGATGGGGGAGGGGAGAAGGAGAACACACCGAGTCATATAGTCCTCCTGTATGTAGATGGGGGAGGGGAGAAGGAGAACACACCGAGTCATATAGTCCTCCTGTATGTAGATGGGGGAGGGGAGAAGGAGAACACACCGAGTCATATAGTCCTCCTGTATGTAGATGGGGGAGGGGAGGAGAACACACCGAGTCATATAGTCCTCCTGTATGTAGATGGGGAGGGGAGAAGGAGAACACACCGAGTCATATAGTCCTCCTGTATGTGGATGGGGGAGGGGAGAAGGAGAACACACCGAGTCATATAGTCCTCCTGTATGTAGATGGGGAGGGGAGAAGGAGAACACTCTGAGTCATATAGTCCTCCTGTATGTAGATGGGGGAGGGGAGAAGGAGAACACACCGAGTCATATAGTCCTCCTGTATGTAGATGGAGTGTCGGAGGGGAGAAGGAGAACACACCGAGTCATATAGTCCTCCTGTATGTGGATGGGGGAGGGGAGAAGGAGAACACACCGAGTCATATAGTCCTCCTGTATGTAGATGGGGGAGGGGAGAAGGAGAACACACCGAGTCATATAGTCCTCCTGTATGTAGATGGGGTGTCGGAGGGGAGAAGGAGAACACACCGAGTCATATAGTCCTCCTGTATGTAGATGGAGTGTCGGAGGGGAGAAGGAGAACACACCGAGTCATATAGTCCTCCTGTATGTAGATGGGGGAGGGGAGAAGGAGAACACTCTGAGTCATATAGTCCTCCTGTATGTAGATGGAGTGTCAGAGGGGAGAAGGAGAACACACTGAGTCATATAGTCCTCCTGTATGTGGATGGGGGAGGGGAGAAGGAGAACACACCGAGTCATATAGTCCTCCTGTATGTTGATGGAGTGTCAGAGGGGAGAAGGAGAACACTCCGAGTCATATAGTCCTCCTGTATGTAGATGGAGTGTCAGAGGGGAGAAGGAGAACACTCCGAGTCATATAGTCCTCCTGTATGTGGATGGGGGAGGGGAGAAGGAGAACACACCGAGTCATATAGTCCTCCTGTATGTAGATGGAGTGTCAGAGGGGAGAAGGAGAACACACTGAGTCATATAGTCCTCCTGTATGTAGATGGGGGAGGGGAGAAGGAGAACACACCGAGTCATATAGTCCTCCTGTATGTAGATGGAGTGTCGGAGGGGAGAAGGAGAACACACCGAGTCATATAGTCCTCCTGTATGTAGATGGGGAGGGGAGAAGGAGAACACACCGAGTCATATAGTCCTCCTGTATGTAGATGGGGGAGGGGAGAAGGAGAACACACCGAGTCATATAGTCCTCCTGTATGTAGATGGGGGAGGGGAGAAGGAGAACACACCGAGTCATATAGTCCTCCTGTATGTAGATGGGGGAGGGGAGAAGGAGAACACACCGAGTCATATAGTCCTCCTGTATGTAGATGGGGGAGGGGAGGAGAACACACCGAGTCATATAGTCCTCCTGTATGTAGATGGGGAGGGGAGAAGGAGAACACACCGAGTCATATAGTCCTCCTGTATGTGGATGGGGGAGGGGAGAAGGAGAACACACAGAGTCATATAGTCCTCCTGTATGTAGATGGAGTGTCGGAGGGGAGAAGGAGAACACACCGAGTCATATAGTCCTCCTGTATGTGGATGGGGGAGGGGAGAAGGAGAACACACCGAGTCATATAGTCCTCCTGTATGTAGATGGGGGAGGGGAGAAGGAGAACACACCGAGTCATATAGTCCTCCTGTATGTAGATGGGGAGGGGAGAAGGAGAACACACCGAGTCATATAGTCCTCCTGTATGTGGATGGGGGAGGGGAGAAGGAGAACACACCGAGTCATATAGTCCTCCTGTATGTAGATGGGGGAGGGGAGAAGGAGAACACACCGAGTCATATAGTCCTCCTGTATGTAGATGGAGTGTCGGAGGGGAGAAGGAGAACACACCGAGTCATATAGTCCTCCTGTATGTGGATGGGGGAGGGGAGAAGGAGAACACACCGAGTCATATAGTCCTCCTGTATGTAGATGGGGGAGGGGAGAAGGAGAACACACCGAGTCATATAGTCCTCCTGTATGTAGATGGGGTGTCGGAGGGGAGAAGGAGAACACACCGAGTCATATAGTCCTCCTGTATGTAGATGGAGTGTCGGAGGGGAGAAGGAGAACACACCGAGTCATATAGTCCTCCTGTATGTAGATGGGGGAGGGGAGAAGGAGAACACTCTGAGTCATATAGTCCTCCTGTATGTAGATGGAGTGTCAGAGGGGAGAAGGAGAACACTCCGAGTCATATAGTCCTCCTGTATGTGGATGGGGGAGGAGAGAAGGAGAACACACCGAGTCATATAGTCCTCCTGTATGTTGATGGAGTGTCAGAGGGGAGAAGGAGAACACTCCGAGTCATATAGTCCTCCTGTATGTAGATGGAGTGTCAGAGGGGAGAAGGTGAACACACCGAGTCATATAGTCCTCCTGTATGTAGATGGGGGAGGGGAGAAGGAGAACACTCCGAGTCATATAGTCCTCCTGTATGTGGATGGGGGAGGGGAGAAGGAGAACACACCGAGTCATATAGTCCTCCTGTATGTAGATGGAGTGTCGGAGGGGAGAAGGAGAACACACCGAGTCATATAGTCCTCCTGTATGTTGATGGAGTGTCAGAGGGGAGAAGGAGAACACTCCGAGTCATATAGTCCTCCTGTATGTGGATGGGGGAGGGGAGAAGGAGAACACACCGAGTCATATAGTCCTCCTGTATGTAGATGGGGGAGGGGAGAAGGAGAACACACCGAGTCATATAGTCCTCCTGTATGTAGATGGAGTGTCGGAGGGGAGAAGGAGAACACACTGAGTCATATAGTCCTCCTGTATGTAGATGGAGTGTCGGAGGGGAGAAGGAGAACACTCCGAGTCATATAGTCCTCCTGTATGTAGATGGGGGAGGGGAGAAGGAGAACACTCCGAGTCATATAGTCCTCCTGTATGTAGATGGGGAGGGGAGAAGGAGAACACACCGAGTCATATAGTCCTGTATGTAGATGGGGGAGGGGAGAAGGAGAACACTCTGAATTATATAGTCCTCCTGTATGTAGATGGGGGAGGGGAGAAGGAGAACACTCTGAATCATATAGTCCTCCTGTATGTAGATGGGGGAGGGGAGAAGGAGAACACACCGAGTCATATACTCCTCCTGTATGTAGATGGGGAGGGGAGAAGGTGAACACACCGAGTCATATAGTCCTCCTGTATGTAGATGGGGGAGGGGAGAAGGAGAACACACCGAGTCATATAGTCCTCCTGTATGTAGATGGAGTGTCGGAGGGGAGAAGGAGAACACACCGAGTCATATAGTCCTCCTGTATGTAGATGGGGGAGGGGAGAAGCAGAACACACCGAGTCATATAGTCCTCCTGTATGTAGATGGAGTGTCGGAGGGGAGAAGGAGAACACACCGAGTCATATAGTCCTCCTGTATGTAGATGGGGGAGGGGAGAAGGAGAACACACCGAGTCATATAGTCCTCCTGTATGTAGATGGAGTGTCGGAGGGGAGAAGGAGAACACACCGAGTCATATAGTCCTCCTGTATGTAGATGGGGGAGGGGAGAAGGAGAACACACCGAGTCATATAGTCCTCCTGTATGTAGATGGGGAGGGGAGAAGGTGAACACACCGAGTCATATAGTCCTCCTGTATGTAGATGGGGGAGGGGAGAAGGAGAACACACCGAGTCATATAGTCCTCCTGTATGTAGATGGAGTGTCAGAGGGGAGAAGGAGAACACACTGAGTCATATAGTCCTCCTGTATGTAGATGGGGGAGGGGAGAAGGAGAACACACCGAGTCATATAGTCCTCCTGTATGTAGATGGAGTGTCGGAGGGGAGAAGGAGAACACACCGAGTCATATAGTCCTCCTGTATGTAGATGGGGAGGGGAGAAGGAGAACACACCGAGTCATATAGTCCTCCTGTATGTAGATGGGGGAGGGGAGAAGGAGAACACACCGAGTCATATAGTCCTCCTGTATGTAGATGGGGGAGGGGAGAAGGAGAACACACCGAGTCATATAGTCCTCCTGTATGTAGATGGGGAGGGGAGAAGGAGAACACACCGAGTCATATAGTCCTCCTGTATGTAGATGGGGGAGGGGAGAAGGAGAACACACCGAGTCATATAGTCCTCCTGTATGTAGATGGGGGAGGGGAGGAGAACACACCGAGTCATATAGTCCTCCTGTATGTAGATGGGGAGGGGAGAAGGAGAACACACCGAGTCATATAGTCCTCCTGTATGTGGATGGGGGAGGGGAGAAGGAGAACACACCGAGTCATATAGTCCTCCTGTATGTAGATGGGGAGGGGAGAAGGTGAACACACCGAGTCATATAGTCCTCCTGTATGTAGATGGAGTGTCGGAGGGGAGAAGGAGAACACACCGAGTCATATAGTCCTCCTGTATGTAGATGGAGTGTCGGAGGGGAGAAGGAGAACACACCGAGTCATATAGTCCTCCTGTATGTAGATGGGGAGGGGAGAAGGAGAACACTCTGAGTCATATAGTCCTCCTGTATGTAGATGGGGGAGGGGAGAAGGAGAACACACCGAGTCATATAGTCCTCCTGTATGTAGATGGAGTGTCGGAGGGGAGAAGGAGAACACACCGAGTCATATAGTCCTCCTGTATGTAGATGGGGGAGGGGAGAAGGAGAACACACCGAGTCATATAGTCCTCCTGTATGTAGATGGGGTGTCGGAGGGGAGAAGGAGAACACACCGAGTCATATAGTCCTCCTGTATGTAGATGGAGTGTCGGAGGGGAGAAGGAGAACACACCGAGTCATATAGTCCTCCTGTATGTAGATGGGGGAGGGGAGAAGGAGAACACTCTGAGTCATATAGTCCTCCTGTATGTAGATGGAGTGTCAGAGGGGAGAAGGAGAACACTCCGAGTCATATAGTCCTCCTGTATGTGGATGGGGGAGGGGAGAAGGAGAACACACCGAGTCATATAGTCCTCCTGTATGTTGATGGAGTGTCAGAGGGGAGAAGGAGAACACTCCGAGTCATATAGTCCTCCTGTATGTAGATGGAGTGTCAGAGGGGAGAAGGAGAACACACCGAGTCATATAGTCCTCCTGTATGTTGATGGAGTGTCAGAGGGGAGAAGGAGAACACTCCGAGTCATATAGTCCTCCTGTATGTAGATGGAGTGTCAGAGGGGAGAAGGAGAACACTCCGAGTCATATAGTCCTCCTGTATGTAGATGGGGAGGGGAGAAGGAGAACACACCGAGTCATATAGTCCTGTATGTAGATGGGGGAGGGGAGAAGGAGAACACTCTGAATTATATAGTCCTCCTGTATGTAGATGGGGGAGGGGAGAAGGAGAACACTCTGAATCATATAGTCCTCCTGTATGTAGATGGGGGAGGGGAGAAGGAGAACACACCGAGTCATATACTCCTCCTGTATGTAGATGGGGAGGGGAGAAGGTGAACACACCGAGTCATATAGTCCTCCTGTATGTAGATGGGGGAGGGGAGAAGGAGAACACACCGAGTCATATAGTCCTCCTGTATGTAGATGGAGTGTCGGAGGGGAGAAGGAGAACACACCGAGTCATATAGTCCTCCTGTATGTAGATGGGGGAGGGGAGAAGGAGAACACACCGAGTCATATAGTCCTCCTGTATGTAGATGGAGTGTCGGAGGGGAGAAGGAGAACACACCGAGTCATATAGTCCTCCTGTATGTAGATGGGGGAGGGGAGAAGGAGAACACACCGAGTCATATAGTCCTCCTGTATGTAGATGGAGTGTCGGAGGGGAGAAGGAGAACACACCGAGTCATATAGTCCTCCTGTATGTAGATGGGGGAGGGGAGAAGGAGAACACACCGAGTCATATAGTCCTCCTGTATGTAGATGGGGAGGGGAGAAGGAGAACACACCGAGTCATATAATCCTCCTGTATGTAGATGGGGGAGGGGAGAAGGAGAACACTCCGAGTCATATAGTCCTCCTGTATGTAGATGGGGAGGGGAGAAGGAGAACACACCGAGTCATATAGTCCTCCTGTATGTAGATGGGGTGTCGGAGGGGAGAAGGAGAACACACCGAGTCATATAGTCCTCCTGTATGTAGATGGAGTGTCGGAGGGGAGAAGGAGAACACACCGAGTCATATAGTCCTCCTGTATGTAGATGGGGGAGGGGAGAAGGAGAACACTCTGAGTCATATAGTCCTCCTGTATGTAGATGGAGTGTCAGAGGGGAGAAGGAGAACACTCCGAGTCATATAGTCCTCCTGTATGTGGATGGGGGAGGGGAGAAGGAGAACACACCGAGTCATATAGTCCTCCTGTATGTAGATGGGGGAGGGGAGAAGGAGAACACACCGAGTCATATAGTCCTCCTGTATGTTGATGGAGTGTCAGAGGGGAGAAGGAGAACACTCCGAGTCATATAGTCCTCCTGTATGTAGATGGAGTGTCAGAGGGGAGAAGGAGAACACACCGAGTCATATAGTCCTCCTGTATGTTGATGGAGTGTCAGAGGGGAGAAGGAGAACACTCCGAGTCATATAGTCCTCCTGTATGTAGATGGAGTGTCAGAGGGGAGAAGGAGAACACTCCGAGTCATATAGTCCTGTATGTAGATGGGGGAGGGGAGAAGGAGAACACTCTGAATTATATAGTCCTCCTGTATGTAGATGGGGGAGGGGAGAAGGAGAACACTCTGAATCATATAGTCCTCCTGTATGTAGATGGGGGAGGGGAGAAGGAGAACACACCGAGTCATATACTCCTCCTGTATGTAGATGGGGAGGGGAGAAGGTGAACACACCGAGTCATATAGTCCTCCTGTATGTAGATGGGGGAGGGGAGAAGGAGAACACACCGAGTCATATAGTCCTCCTGTATGTAGATGGGGGAGGGGAGAAGGAGAACACACCGAGTCATATAGTCCTCCTGTATGTAGATGGGGGAGGGGAGAAGGAGAACACACCGAGTCATATAGTCCTCCTGTATGTAGATGGAGTGTCGGAGGGGAGAAGGAGAACACACCGAGTCATATAGTCCTGTATGTAGATGGGGGAGGGGAGAAGGAGAACACACCGAGTCATATAGTCCTCCTGTATGTAGATGGGGGAGGGGAGAAGGAGAACACTCCGAGTCATATAGTCCTCCTGTATGTAGATGGGGAGGGGAGAAGGAGAACACTCCGAGTCATATAGTCCTCCTGTATGTAGATGGGGAGGGGAGAAGGAGAACACTCCGAGTCATATAGTCCTCCTGTATGTAGATGGGGAGGGGAGAAGGAGAACACACCGAGTCATATAGTCCTCCTGTATGTAGATGGGGGAGGGGAGAAGGAGAACACTCTGAGTCATATAGTCCTCCTGTATGTAGATGGGGAGGGGAGAAGGAGAACACACCGAGTCATATAGTCCTCCTGTATGTGGATGGGGGAGGGGAGGAGAACACACCGAGTCATATAGTCCTCCTGTATGTAGATGGGGGAGGGGAGAAGGAGGACACACCGAGTCATATAGTCCTCCTGTATGTAGATGGGGGAGGGGAGAAGGAGAACACACCGAGTCATATAGTCCTCCTGTATGTGGATGGGGGAGGGGAGAAGGAGAACACACCGAGTCATATAGTCCTCCTGTATGTAGATGGGGGAGGGGAGAAGGAGGACACACCGAGTCATATAGTTCCCCTGTATGTAGATGGAGTGTCAGAGGGGAGAAGGAGAACACACCGAGTCATATAGTCCTCCTGTATGTAGATGGGGAGGGGAGAAGGAGAACACACCGAGTCATATAGTCCTCCTGTATGTAGATGGAGTGTCAGAGGGGAGAAGGAGAATACACCGAGTCATATAGTCCTCCTGTATGTAGATGGGGGAGGGGAGAAGAACACACCGAGTCATATAGTCCTCCTGTATGTAGATGGGGGAGGGGAGGAGAACACACCGAGTCATATAGTCCTCCTGTATGTAGATGGGGAGGGGAGAAGGAGAACACACCGAGTCATATAGTCCTCCTGTATGTAGATGGGGAGGGGAGAAGGAGAACACACCGAGTCATATAGTCCTCCTGTATGTAGATGGAGTGTCGGAGGGGAGAAGGAGAACACACCGAGTCATATAGTCCTGTATGTAGATGGAGTGTCGGAGGGGAGAAGGAGAACACACCGAGTCATATAGTCCTCCTGTATGTAGATGGGGAGGGGAGAAGGAGAACACTCCGAGTCATATAGTCCTCCTGTATGTAGATGGGGAGGGGAGAAGGAGAACACACCGAGTCATATAGTCCTCCTGTATGTAGATGGGGAGGGGAGAAGGAGAACACACCGAGTCATATAGTCCTCCTGTATGTAGATGGGGAGGGGAGAAGGAGAACACACCGAGTCATATAGTCCTCCTGTATGTAGATGGGGAGGGGAGAAGGAGAACACACCGAGTCATATAGTCCTCCTGTATGTAGATGGAGTGTCGGAGGGGAGAAGGAGAACACACCGAGTCATAGTCCTGTATGTAGATGGAGTGTCGGAGGGGAGAAGGAGAACACACCGAGTCATATAGTCCTCCTGTATGTAGATGGGGGAGGGGAGAAGGAGAACACACCGAGTCATATAGTCCTCCTGTATGTAGATGGAGTGTCGGAGGGGAGAAGGAGAACACACCGAGTCATATAGTCCTCCTGTATGTAGATGGGGGAGGGGAGAAGGAGAACACTCTGAGTCATATAGTCCTCCTGTATGTAGATGGGGAGGGGAGAAGGAGAACACACCGAGTCATATAGTCCTCCTGTATGTAGATGGGGGAGGGGAGAAGGAGAACACACCGAGTCATATAGTCCTCCTGTATGTAGATGGGGGAGGGGAGAAGGAGAACACACCGAGTCATATAGTCCTCCTGTATGTAGATGGGGGAGGGGAGAAGGAGAACACACCGAGTCATATAGTCCTCCTGTATGTAGATGGGGGAGGGGAGAAGGAGAACACACCGAGTCATATAGTCCTCCTGTATGTAGATGGAGTGTCAGAGGGGAGAAGGAGAATACACCGAGTCATATAGTCCTCCTGTATGTAGATGGGGGAGGGGAGAAGAACACACCGAGTCATATAGTCCTCCTGTATGTAGATGGGGGAGGGGAGGAGAACACACCGAGTCATATAGTCCTCCTGTATGTAGATGGGGAGGGGAGAAGGAGAACACACCGAGTCATATAGTCCTCCTGTATGTAGATGGGGGAGGGGAGAAGAACACACCGAGTCATATAGTCCTCCTGTATGTAGATGGAGTGTCAGAGGGGAGAAGGAGAATACACCGAGTCATATAGTCCTCCTGTATGTAGATGGGGGAGGGGAGAAGGAGAACACACCGAGTCATATAGTCCTCCTGTATGTAGATGGGGGAGGGGAGGAGAACACACCGAGTCATATAGTCCTCCTGTATGTAGATGGGGAGGGGAGAAGGAGAACACACCGAGTCATATAGTCCTCCTGTATGTAGATGGGGAGGGGAGAAGGAGAACACACCGAATCATATAGTCCTCCTGTATGTAGATGGGGAGGGGAGAAGGAGAACACACCGAGTCATATAGTCCTCCTGTATGTAGATGGAGTGTCGGAGGGGAGAAGGAGAACACACCGAGTCATATAGTCCTGTATGTAGATGGGGGAGGGGAGAAGGAGAACACACCGAGTCATATAGTCCTCCTGTATGTAGATGGGGGAGGGGAGAAGGAGAACACACCGAGTCATATAGTCCTGTATGTAGATGGAGTGTCGGAGGGGAGAAGGAGAACACACCGAGTCATATAGTCCTCCTGTATGTAGATGGGGGAGGGGAGAAGGAGAACACACGAGTCATATAGTCCTCCTGTATGTAGATGGGGAGGGGAGAAGGAGAACACACCGAGTCATATAGTCCTCCTGTATGTAGATGGGGAGGGGAGAAGGAGAACACACCGAGTCATATAGTCCTCCTGTATGTAGATGGGGAGGGGAGAAGGAGAACACACCGAGTCATATAGTCCTCCTGTATGTAGATGGGGAGGGGAGAAGGAGAACACACCGAGTCATAGTCCTGTATGTAGATGGAGTGTCGGAGGGGAGAAGGAGAACACACCGAGTCATATAGTCCTCCTGTATGTAGATGGGGGAGGGGAGAAGGAGAACACACCGAGTCATATAGTCCTCCTGTATGTAGATGGGGAGGGGAGAAGGAGAACACACCGAGTCATATAGTCCTCCTGTATGTAGATGGAGTGTCGGAGGGGAGAAGGAGAACACACCGAGTCATATAGTCCTCCTGTATGTAGATGGGGGAGGGGAGACGGAGAACACACCGAGTCATATAGTCCTCCTGTATGTAGATGGGGGAGGGGAGAAGGAGAACACACCGAGTCATATAGTCCTCCTGTATGTAGATGGGGGAGGGGAGAAGGAGAACACACCGAGTCATATAGTCCTCCTGTATGTAGATGGGGGAGGGGAGAAGGAGAACACACTGAGTCATATAGTCCTCCTGTATGTAGATGGGGGAGGGGAGAAGGAGAACACACCGAGTCATATAGTCCTCCTGTATGTAGATGGGGAGGGGAGGAGAACACACCGAGTTATATAGTCCTGTATGTAGATGGAGAGGGGAGAAGGAGAACACACCGAGTCATATAGTCCTCCTGTATGTAGATGGGGGAGGGGAGAAAGAGAACACACCGAGTCATATAGTCCTGTATGTAGATGGGGAGGGGAGAAGGAGAACACTCTGAGTCATATAGTTCCCCTGTATGTAGATGGAGTGTCGGAGGGGAGAAGGAGAACACACCGAGTCATATAGTCCTCCTGTATGTAGATGGGGGAGGGGAGAAGGAGAACACTCTGAGTCATATAGTCCTCCTGTATGTAGATGGGGAGGGGAGAAGGAGAACACACCGAGTCATATAGTCCTCCTGTATGTAGATGGGGGAGGGGAGAAGGAGAACACACCGAGTCATATAGTCCTCCTGTATGTAGATGGGGGAGGGGAGAAGGAGAACACACCGAATCATATAGTCCTCCTGTATGTAGATGGGGGAGGGGAGGAGAACACACCGAGTCATATAGTCCTCCTGTATGTAGATGGGGGAGGGGAGAAGGAGAACACACCGAGTCATATAGTCCTCCTGTATGTAGATGGAGTGTCGGAGGGGAGAAGGAGAACACACCGAGTCATATAGTCCTTCTGTATGTAGATGGGGGAGGGGAGAAGGAGAACACACCGAGTCATATAGTCCTCCTGTATGTAGATGGGGGAGGGGAGAAGGAGAACACACTGAGTCATATAGTCCTCCTGTATGTAGATGGGGGAGGGGAGAAGGAGAACACACCGAGTCATATAGTCCTCCTGTATGTAGATGGGGGAGGGGAGAAGGAGAACACACCGAGTCATATAGTTCTCCTGTATGTAGATGGAGTGTCAGAGGGGAGAAGGAGGACACACTGAGTCATATAGTCCTCCTGTATGTAGATGGGGGAGGGGAGAAGGAGAACACACCGAGTCATATAGTCCTCCTGTATGTAGATGGGGGAGGGGAGAAGGAGAACACACCGAGTCATATAGTCCTCCTGTATGTAGATGGGGGAGGGGAGAAGGAGAACACACCGAGTCATATAGTCCTCCTGTATGTAGATGGAGTGTCAGAGGGGAGAAGGAGAACACACCGAGTCATATAGTCCTCCTGTATGTAGATGGGGGAGGGGAGAAGGAGAACACACCGAGTCATATAGTCCTCCTGTATGTAGATGGGGGAGGGGAGGAGAACACACCGAGTCATATAGTCCTCCTGTATGTAGATGGGGTGTCGGAGGGGAGAAGGAGAACACACCGAGTCATATAGTCCTCCTGTATGTAGATGGAGTGTCAGAGGGGAGAAGGAGAACACACCGAGTCATATAGTCCTCCTGTATGTAGATGGAGTGTCAGAGGGGAGAAGGAGAACACACCGAGTCATATAGTCCTCCTGTATGTAGATGGGGGAGGGGAGAAGGAGAACACACCGAGTCATATAGTCCTCCTGTATGTAGATGGGGGAGGGGAGAAGGAGAACACACCGAGTCATATAGTCCTCCTGTATGTAGATGGAGTGTCAGAGGGGAGAAGGAGAACACACCGAGTCATATAGTCCTCCTGTATGTAGATGGGGGAGGGGAGAAGGAGAACACACCGAGTCATATAGTCCTCCTGTATGTAGATGGAGTGTCAGAGGGGAGAAGGAGAACACACCGAGTCATATAGTCCTCCTGTATGTAGATGGAGTGTCAGAGGGGAGAAGGAGAACACACCGAGTCATATAGTCCTCCTGTATGTAGATGGGGGAGGGGAGAAGGAGAACACACCGAGTCATATAGTCCTCCTGTATGTAGATGGGGGAGGGGAGAAGGAGAACACACCGAATCATATAGTCCTCCTGTATGTAGATGGGGAGGGGAGAAGGAGAACACACCGAGTCATATAGTCCTCCTGTATGTGGATTGGGGAGGGGAGAAGGAGAACACACCGAATCATATAGTCCTCCTGTATGTAGATGGGGGAGGGGAGGAGAACACACCGAGTCATATAGTCCTCCTGTATGTAGATGGGGTGTCGGAGGGGAGAAGGAGAACACTCCGAGTCATATAGTCCTCCTGTATGTAGATGGGGGAGGGGAGAAGGAGAACACACCGAGTCATATAGTCCTCCTGTATGTAGATGGGGGAGGGGAGAAGGAGAACACACCGAGTCATATAGTCCTCCTGTATGTAGATGGGGAGGGGAGAAGGTGAACACACCGAGTCATATAGTCCTCCTGTATGTAGATGGGGGAGGGGAGGAGAACACACCGAGTCATATAGTCCTCCTGTATGTAGATGGGGTGTCGGAGGGGAGAAGGAGGACACACCGAGTCATATAGTCCTCCTGTATGTAGATGGGGTGTCGGAGGGGAGAAGGAGAATACACCGAGTCATATAGTCCTCCTGTATGTAGATGGGGGAGGGGAGAAGGAGAACACACCGAGTCATATAGTCCTCCTGTATGTAGATGGGGAGGGGAGAAGGAGAACACACCGAGTCATATAGTCCTCCTGTATGTAGATGGGGGAGGGGAGAAGGAGAACACACCGAGTCATATAGTCCTCCTGTATGTAGATGGGGGAGGGGAGAAGAACACACCGAGTCATATAGTCCTCCTGTATGTAGATGGGGTGTCGGAGGGGAGAAGGTGAACACACCGAGTCATATAGTCCTCCTGTATGTAGATGGGGGAGGGGAGAAGGAGAACACACCGAGTCATATAGTCCTCCTGTATGTAGATGGGGAGGGGAGAAGGAGAACACACCGAGTCATATAGTCCTCCTGTATGTAGATGGGGGAGGGGAGAAGGAGAACACTCCGAGTCATATAGTCCTCCTGTATGTAGATGGAGTGTCGGAGGGGAGAAGGAGAACACACCGAGTCATATAGTCCTCCTGTATGTAGATGGGGGAGGGGAGAAGGAGAACACACCGAGTCATATAGTCCTCCTGTATGTAGATGGGGGAGGGGAGAAGGTGAACACACCGAGTCATATAGTCCTCCTGTATGTAGATGGAGTGTCGGAGGGGAGAAGGAGAACACTCCGAGTCATATAGTCCTCCTGTATGTAGATGGAGTGTCGGAGGGGAGAAGGAGAACACACCGAGTCATATAGTCCTCCTGTATGTAGATGGAGTGTCGGAGGGGAGAAGGAGAACACACCGAGTCATATAGTCCTCCTGTATGTAGATGGAGTGTCGAAAGGGGAGAAGGAGAACACACCGAGTCATATAGTCCTCCTGTATGTAGATGGGGGAGGGGAGGAGGAGAACACACCGAGTCATATAGTCCTCCTGTATGTAGATGGGGGAGGGGAGAAGAACACACCGAGTCATATAGTCCTCCTGTATGTAGATGGGGGAGGGGAGAAGGAGAACACACCGAGTCATATAGTCCTCCTGTATGTAGATGGGGGAGGGGAGAAGGAGAACACACCGAGTCATATAGTCCTCCTGTATGTAGATGGGGGAGGGGAGAAGGAGAACACACCGAGTCATATAGTCCTCCTGTATGTAGATGGGGGAGGGGAGAAGGAGAACACACCGAGTCATATAGTCCTCCTGTATGTAGATGGGGGAGGGGAGAAGGAGAACACACCGAGTCATATAGTCCTCCTGTATGTAGATGGGGGAGGGGAGAAGGAGAACACACCGAGTCATATAGTCCTCCTGTATGTAGATGGGGGAGGGGAGAAGGAGAACACACCGAGTCATATAGTCCTCCTGTATGTAGATGGAGTGTCAGAGGGGAGAAGGAGAACACACCGAGTCATATAGTCCTCCTGTATGTAGATGGGGGAGGGGAGGAGGAGAACACACCGAGTCATATAGTCCTCCTGTATGTAGATGGGGGAGGGGAGAAGAACACACCGAGTCATATAGTCCTCCTGTATGTAGATGGGGGAGGGGAGAAGGAGAACACTCTGAGTCATATAGTCCTCCTGTATGTAGATGGGGTGTCGGAGGGGAGAAGGAGAACACTCTGAGTCATATAGTCCTCCTGTATGTAGATGGGGGAGGGGAGAAGGAGAACACACTGAGTCATATAGTCCTCCTGTATGTAGATGGGGGAGGGGAGAAGGAGAACACTCTGAGTCATATAGTCCTCCTGTATGTAGATGGGGTGTCGGAGGGGAGAAGGAGAACACTCTGAGTCATATAGTCCTCCTGTATGTAGATGGGGGAGGGGAGAAGGAGAACACACCGAGTCATATAGTCCTCCTGTATGTAGATGGGGGAGGGGAGAAGGAGAACACACCGAGTCATATAGTCCTCCTGTATGTAGATGGGGAGGGGAGAAGGTGAACACACCGAGTCATATAGTCCTCCTGTATGTAGATGGGGGAGGGGAGGAGAACACACCGAGTCATATAGTCCTCCTGTATGTAGATGGGGTGTCGGAGGGGAGAAGGAGGACACACCGAGTCATATAGTCCTCCTGTATGTAGATGGGGTGTCGGAGGGGAGAAGGAGAATACACCGAGTCATATAGTCCTCCTGTATGTAGATGGGGGAGGGGAGAAGGAGAACACACCGAGTCATATAGTCCTCCTGTATGTAGATGGGGAGGGGAGAAGGAGAACACACCGAGTCATATAGTCCTCCTGTATGTAGATGGGGGAGGGGAGAAGGAGAACACACCGAGTCATATAGTCCTCCTGTATGTAGATGGGGGAGGGGAGAAGAACACACCGAGTCATATAGTCCTCCTGTATGTAGATGGGGTGTCGGAGGGGAGAAGGTGAACACACCGAGTCATATAGTCCTCCTGTATGTAGATGGGGGAGGGGAGAAGGAGAACACACCGAGTCATATAGTCCTCCTGTATGTAGATGGGGGAGGGGAGAAGGAGAACACTCCGAGTCATATAGTCCTCCTGTATGTAGATGGAGTGTCGGAGGGGAGAAGGAGAACACACCGAGTCATATAGTCCTCCTGTATGTAGATGGGGGAGGGGAGAAGGAGAACACACCGAGTCATATAGTCCTCCTGTATGTAGATGGGGGAGGGGAGAAGAACACACCGAGTCATATAGTCCTCCTGTATGTAGATGGAGTGTCGGAGGGGAGAAGGAGAACACACCGAGTCATATAGTCCTCCTGTATGTAGATGGAGTGTCGGAGGGGAGAAGGAGAACACTCCGAGTCATATAGTCCTCCTGTATGTAGATGGGGGAGGGGAGAAGGAGAACACTCTGAGTCATATAGTCCTCCTGTATGTAGATGGAGTGTCGGAGGGGAGAAGGAGAACACACCGAGTCATATAGTCCTCCTGTATGTAGATGGAGTGTCGGAGGGGAGAAGGAGAACACACCGAGTCATATAGTCCTCCTGTATGTAGATGGAGTGTCGAAAGGGGAGAAGGAGAACACACCGAGTCATATAGTCCTCCTGTATGTAGATGGGGGAGGGGAGGAGGAGAACACACCGAGTCATATAGTCCTCCTGTATGTAGATGGGGGAGGGGAGAAGAACACACCGAGTCATATAGTCCTCCTGTATGTAGATGGGGGAGGGGAGAAGGAGAACACACCGAGTCATATAGTCCTCCTGTATGTAGATGGGGGAGGGGAGAAGGAGAACACACCGAGTCATATAGTCCTCCTGTATGTAGATGGGGGAGGGGAGAAGGAGAACACACCGAGTCATATAGTCCTCCTGTATGTAGATGGGGGAGGGGAGAAGGAGAACACACCGAGTCATATAGTCCTCCTGTATGTAGATGGGGGAGGGGAGAAGGAGAACACACCGAGTCATATAGTCCTCCTGTATGTAGATGGAGTGTCAGAGGGGAGAAGGAGAACACACCGAGTCATATAGTCCTCCTGTATGTAGATGGGGGAGGGGAGGAGGAGAACACACCGAGTCATATAGTCCTCCTGTATGTAGATGGGGGAGGGGAGAAGGAGAACACACCGAGTCATATAGTCCTCCTGTATGTAGATGGGGGAGGGGAGAAGGAGAACACACCGAGTCATATAGTCCTCCTGTATGTAGATGGGGGAGGGGAGAAGGAGAACACACCGAGTCATATAGTCCTCCTGTATGTAGATGGAGTGTCAGAGGGGAGAAGGAGAACACTCTGAGTCATATAGTCCTCCTGTATGTAGATGGGGGAGGGGAGAAGGAGAACACACCGAGTCATATAGTCCTCCTGTATGTAGATGGGGGAGGGGAGAAGGAGAACACTCCGAGTCATATAGTCCTCCTGTATGTAGATGGGGAGGGGAGAAGGAGAACACACCGAGTCATATAGTCCTCCTGTATGTAGATGGGGTGTCGGAGGGGAGAAGGAGAACACACCGAGTCATATAGTCCTCCTGTATGTAGATGGGGGAGGGGAGAAGGAGAACACACCAAGTCATATAGTCCTCCTGTATGTGGATTGGGGAGGGGAGAAGGAGAACACACCGAGTCATATAGTTCCCCTGTATGTAGATGGAGTGTCAGAGGGGAGAAGGAGAACACACCGAGTCATATAGTCCTCCTGTATGTAGATGGGGAGGGGAGAAGGAGAACACACCGAGTCATATAGTCCTCCTGTATGTAGATGGAGTGTCAGAGGGGAGAAGGAGAACACTCTGAGTCATATAGTCCTCCTGTATGTAGATGGGGGAGGGGAGAAGGAGAACACACCGAGTCATATAGTCCTCCTGTATGTAGATGGGGGAGGGGAGAAGGAGAACACACCGAGTCATATAGTCCTCCTGTATGTAGATGGGGGAGGGGAGAAGGAGAACACACCGAGTCATATAGTCCTCCTGTATGTAGATGGGGGAGGGGAGAAGGAGAACACACCGAATCATATAGTCCTCCTGTATGTAGATGGGGGAGGGGAGAAGGAGAACACACCGAGTCATATAGTCCTCCTGTATGTAGATGGGGGAGGGGAGAAGGAGAACACACCGAGTCATATAGTCCTCCTGTATGTAGATGGGGGAGGGGAGAAGGAGAACACACCGAGTCATATAGTCCTCCTGTATGTAGATGGGGGAGGGGAGAAGGAGAACACACCGAGTCATATAGTCCTCCTGTATGTAGATGGGGGAGGGGAGGAGAACACACCGAGTCATATAGTCCTCCTGTATGTAGATGGGGAGGGGAGAAGGAGAACACTCCGAGTCATATAGTCCTCCTGTATGTAGATGGGGGAGGGGAGAAGGAGAACACACCGAGTCATATAGTCCTCCTGTATGTAGATGGAGTGTCGGAGGGGAGAAGGAGGACACACTGAGTCATATAGTCCTCCTGTATGTAGATGGGGAGGGGAGAAGGTGAACACACCGAGTCATATAGTCCTCCTGTATGTAGATGGGGGAGGGGAGAAGGAGAACACACCGAGTCATATAGTCCTCCTGTATGTAGATGGAGTGTCGGAGGGGAGAAGGTGAACACACCGAGTCATATAGTCCTCCTGTATGTAGATGGAGTGTCGGAGGGGAGAAGGAGGACACACTGAGTCATATAGTCCTCCTGTATGTAGATGGGGAGGGGAGAAGGTGAACACACCGAGTCATATAGTCCTCCTGTATGTAGATGGGGGAGGGGAGAAGGAGAACACTCCGAGTCATATAGTCCTCCTGTATGTAGATGGAGTGTCGGAGGGGAGAAGGTGAACACACCGAGTCATATAGTCCTCCTGTATGTAGATGGGGGAGGGGAGAAGGAGAACACACCGAGTCATATAGTCCTCCTGTATGTAGATGGGGAGGGGAGAAGGAGAACACACCGAGTCATATAGTCCTCCTGTATGTAGATGGGGGAGGGGAGAAGGAGAACACTCCGAGTCATATAGTCCTCCTGTATGTAGATGGGGGAGGGGAGAAGGAGAACACACCGAGTCATATAGTCCTCCTGTATGTAGATGGGGGAGGGGAGAAGGAGAACACACCGAGTCATATAGTCCTCCTGTATGTAGATGGGGGAGGGGAGAAGAACACACCGAGTCATATAGTCCTCCTGTATGTAGATGGAGTGTCGGAGGGGAGAAGGAGAACACACCGAGTCATATAGTCCTCCTGTATGTAGATGGAGTGTCGGAGGGGAGAAGGAGAACACTCCGAGTCATATAGTCCTCCTGTATGTAGATGGAGTGTCGGAGGGGAGAAGGAGAACACACCGAGTCATATAGTCCTCCTGTATGTAGATGGAGTGTCGGAGGGGAGAAGGAGAACACACCGAGTCATATAGTCCTCCTGTATGTAGATGGGGGAGGGGAGGAGGAGAACACACCGAGTCATATAGTCCTCCTGTATGTAGATGGGGAGGGGGAGAAGAACACACCGAGTCATATAGTCCTCCTGTATGTAGATGGGGGAGGGGAGAAGGAGAACACACCGAGTCATATAGTCCTCCTGTATGTAGATGGGGGAGGGGAGAAGGAGAACACACCGAGTCATATAGTCCTCCTGTATGTAGATGGGGGAGGGGAGAAGGAGAACACACCGAGTCATATAGTCCTCCTGTATGTAGATGGGGGAGGGGAGAAGGAGAACACACCGAGTCATATAGTCCTCCTGTATGTAGATGGGGGAGGGGAGAAGGAGAACACACCGAGTCATATAGTCCTCCTGTATGTAGATGGGGGAGGGGAGAAGGAGAACACACCGAGTCATATAGTCCTCCTGTATGTAGATGGGGGAGGGGAGAAGGAGAACACACCGAGTCATATAGTCCTCCTGTATGTAGATGGAGTGTCAGAGGGGAGAAGGAGAACACACCGAGTCATATAGTCCTCCTGTATGTAGATGGGGGAGGGGAGGAGGAGAACACACCGAGTCATATAGTCCTCCTGTATGTAGATGGGGGAGGGGAGAAGAACACACCGAGTCATATAGTCCTCCTGTATGTAGATGGGGGAGGGGAGAAGGAGAACACTCTGAGTCATATAGTCCTCCTGTATGTAGATGGAGTGTCAGAGGGGAGAAGGAGAACACACCGAGTCATATAGTCCTCCTGTATGTAGATGGGGGAGGGGAGAAGGAGAACACACCGAGTCATATAGTCCTCCTGTATGTAGATGGGGGAGGGGAGAAGGAGAACACACCGAGTCATATAGTCCTCCTGTATGTAGATGGGGGAGGGGAGAAGGAGAACACACCGAGTCATATAGTCCTCCTGTATGTAGATGGAGTGTCAGAGGGGAGAAGGAGAACACACCGAGTCATATAGTCCTGTATGTAGATGGAGTGTCAGAGGGGAGAAGGAGAACACACCGAGTCATATAGTCCTCCTGTATGTAGATGGAGTGTCAGAGGGGAGAAGGAGAACACACCGAGTCATATAGTCCTCCTGTATGTAGATGGGGGAGGGGAGAAGGAGAACACACCGAGTCATATAGTCCTCCTGTATGTAGATGGGGGAGGGGAGAAGGAGAACACACCGAGTCATATAGTCCTCCTGTATGTAGATGGGGGAGGGGAGAAGGAGAACACACCGAGTCATATAGTCCTCCTGTATGTAGATGGAGTGTCAGAGGGGAGAAGGAGAACACTCTGAGTCATATAGTCCTCCTGTATGTAGATGGGGGAGGGGAGAAGGAGAACACACCGAGTCATATAGTCCTCCTGTATGTAGATGGGGGGGGGAAGAGAACACACCGAGTCATATAGTCCTCCTGTATGTAGATGGGGGAGGGGAGAAGGAGAACACACCGAGTCATATAGTCCTCCTGTATGTGGATTGGGGAGGGGAGAAGGAGAACACACCGAGTCATATAGTCCTCCTGTATGTAGATGGAGTGTCGGAGGGGAGGAGGAGAACACTCTGAGTCATATAGTCCTCCTGTATGTAGATGGGGGAGGGGAGAAGGAGAACACACCGAGTCATATAGTCCTCCTGTATGTGGATTGGGGAGGGGAGAAGGAGGACACACCGAGTCATATAGTTCCCCTGTATGTAGATGGAGTGTCAGAGGGGAGAAGGAGAACACTCTGAGTCATATAGTCCTCCTGTATGTAGATGGGGGAGGGGAGAAGGAGAACACACCGAGTCATATAGTCCTCCTGTATGTAGATGGGGGAGGGGAGAAGGAGAACACACCGAGTCATATAGTCCTCCTGTATGTAGATGGGGAGGGGAGAAGGAGAACACACCGAGTCATATAGTCCTCCTGTATGTAGATGGGGAGGGGAGAAGGAGAACACACCGAGTCATATAGTCCTCCTGTATGTAGATGGAGTGTCAGAGGGGAGAAGGAGAACACTCTGAGTCATATAGTCCTCCTGTATGTAGATGGGGGAGGGGAGAAGGAGAACACACCGAGTCATATAGTCCTCCTGTATGTAGATGGAGTGTCGGAGGGGAGAAGGAGAACACACCGAGTCATATAGTCCTCCTGTATGTAGATGGGGGAGGGGAGAAGGAGAACACACCGAATCATATAGTCCTCCTGTATGTAGATGGGGGAGGGGAGAAGGAGAACACACCGAGTCATATAGTCCTCCTGTATGTAGATGGGGGAGGGGAGAAGGAGAACACACCGAGTCATATAGTCCTCCTGTATGTAGATGGGGGAGGGGAGAAGGAGAACACACCGAGTCATATAGTCCTCCTGTATGTAGATGGGGGAGGGGAGAAGGAGAACACACCGAGTCATATAGTCCTCCTGTATGTAGATGGGGGAGGGGAGGAGAACACACCGAGTCATATAGTCCTCCTGTATGTAGATGGGGAGGGGAGAAGGAGAACACTCCGAGTCATATAGTCCTCCTGTATGTAGATGGGGGAGGGGAGAAGGAGAACACACCGAGTCATATAGTCCTCCTGTATGTAGATGGAGTGTCGGAGGGGAGAAGGAGGACACACTGAGTCATATAGTCCTCCTGTATGTAGATGGGGAGGGGAGAAGGTGAACACACCGAGTCATATAGTCCTCCTGTATGTAGATGGGGGAGGGGAGAAGGAGAATACACCGAGTCATATAGTCCTCCTGTATGTAGATGGGGGAGGGGAGAAGGAGAACACACCGAGTCATATAGTCCTCCTGTATGTAGATGGGGAGGGGAGAAGGAGAACACACCGAGTCATATAGTCCTCCTGTATGTAGATGGGGGAGGGGAGAAGGAGAACACACCGAGTCATATAGTCCTCCTGTATGTAGATGGGGAGGGGAGAAGGAGAACACACCGAGTCATATAGTCCTCCTGTATGTAGATGGGGAGGGGAGAAGGAGAACACACCGAGTCATATAGTCCTCCTGTATGTAGATGGGGAGGGGAGAAGGAGAACACACCGAGTCATATAGTCCTCCTGTATGTAGATGGAGTGTCGGAGGGGAGAAGGAGAACACTCCGAGTCATATAGTCCTCCTGTATGTAGATGGAGTGTCGGAGGGGAGAAGGAGAACACACCGAGTCATATAGTCCTCCTGTATGTAGATGGGGGAGGGGAGAAGGAGAACACACCGAGTCATATAGTCCTCCTGTATGTAGATGGGGGAGGGGAGAAGAACACACCGAGTCATATAGTCCTCCTGTATGTAGATGGGGGAGGGGAGAAGGAGAACACACCGAGTCATATAGTCCTCCTGTATGTAGATGGGGGAGGGGAGAAGGAGAACACACCGAGTCATATAGTCCTCCTGTATGTAGATGGGGGAGGGGAGAAGGAGAACACACCGAGTCATATAGTCCTCCTGTATGTAGATGGGGGAGGGGAGAAGGAGAACACACCGAGTCATATAGTCCTCCTGTATGTAGATGGGGGAGGGGAGAAGGAGAACACACCGAGTCATATAGTCCTCCTGTATGTAGATGGGGGAGGGGAGAAGGAGAACACACCGAGTCATATAGTCCTCCTGTATGTAGATGGAGTGTCGGAGGGGAGAAGGAGAACACACCGAGTCATATAGTCCTCCTGTATGTAGATGGGGTAGGGGAGAAGGAGAACACTCTGAGTCATATAGTCCTCCTGTATGTAGATGGGGAGGGGAGAAGGAGAACACACCGAGTCATATAGTCCTCCTGTATGTAGATGGGGGAGGGGAGAAGGAGAACACACCGAGTCATATAGTCCTCCTGTATGTAGATGGGGGAGGGGAGAAGGAGAACACACCGAGTCATATAGTCCTCCTGTATGTAGATGGAGTGTCGGAGGGGAGAAGGAGAACACACCGAGTCATATAGTCCTCCTGTATGTAGATGGGGGAGGGGAGAAGGAGAACACTCTGAGTCATATAGTCCTCCTGTATGTAGATGGGGAGGGGAGAAGGAGAACACACCGAGTCATATAGTCCTCCTGTATGTAGATGGGGGAGGGGAGAAGGAGAACACACCGAGTCATATAGTCCTCCTGTATGTGGATGGGGGAGGGGAGAAGGAGAACACACCGAGTCATATAGTCCTCCTGTATGTAGATGGGGAGGGGAGAAGGAGAACACTCTGAGTCATATAGTCCTGTATGTAGATGGAGTGTCGGAGGGGAGAAGGAGAACACACCGAGTCATATAGTCCTCCTGTATGTAGATGGGGAGGGGAGAAGGAGAACACACTGAGTCATATAGTCCTGTATGTAGATGGAGTGTCAGAGGGGAGAAGGAGAACACACCGAGTCATATAGTCCTGTATGTAGATGGAGTGTCGGAGGGGAGAAGGAGAACACTCTGAGTCATATAGTCCTCCTGTATGTAGATGGGGGAGGGGAGAAGGAGAACACACTGAGTCATATAGTCCTCCTGTATGTAGATGGGGAGGGGAGACAGAGAACACACCGAGTCATATAGTCCTCCTGTATGTAGATGGGGGAGGGGAGAAGGAGAACACACCGAGTCATATAGTCCTCCTGTATGTAGATGGGGGAGGGGAGAAGGAGAACACACCGAGTCATATAGTCCTCCTGTATGTAGATGGGGGAGGGGAGAAGGAGAACACACCGAGTCATATAGTCCTCCTGTATGTAGATGGGGAGGGGAGACAGAGAACACACCGAGTCATATAGTCCTCCTGTATGTAGATGGGGGAGGGGAGAAGGAGAACACACCGAGTCATATAGTCCTCCTTTATGTAGATGGGGGAGGGGGAGAAGGAGAACACACCGAGTCATATAGTCCTCCTGTATGTAGATGGGGGAGGGGAGAAGGAGAACACACCGAGTCATATAGTCCTCCTGTATGTAGATGGGGGAGGGGAGAAGGAGAACACACCGAGTCATATAGTCCTCCTGTATGTAGATGGGGGAGGGGAGAAGGAGAACACACCGAGTCATATAGTCCTCCTGTATGTAGATGGGGGAGGGGAGAAGGAGAACACACCGAGTCATATAGTCCTCCTGTATGTAGATGGGGGAGGGGAGAAGGAGAACACACCGAGTCATATAGTCCTCCTGTATGTAGATGGAGTGTCGGAGGGGAGAAGGAGAAAACACCGAGTCATATAGTCCTCCTGTATGTAGATGGGGGAGGGGAGAAGAACACACCGAGTCATATAGTCCTCCTGTATGTAGATGGAGGTGTCGGAGGGGAGAAGGAGAAACACACCGAGTCATATAGTCCCTATATGTAGATGGGGAGGGGAGAAGGAGACACAACCGAGTCATATAGTCCTCCTGTATGTAGATGGGGAGGGGAGAAGGAGAACACACCGAGTCATATAGTCCTCCTGTATGTAGATGGGGGAGGGGAGAAGGAGAACACACCGAGTCATATAGTCCTCCTGTATGTAGATGGGGGAGGGGAGAAGGAGAACACACCGAGTCATATAGTCCTCCTGTATGTAGATGGAGTGTCGGAGGGGAGAAGGAGAACACACCGAGTCATATAGTCCTCCTGTATGTAGATGGGGGAGGGGGAGAAGGAGAACACACTGAGTCATATAGTCCTCCCTGTATGTAGATGGGGGAGGGGGAGAAGGAGAACACACTGAGTCATATAGTCCTCCTGTATGTAGATGGGGAGGGGAGAAGGAGAACACACCGAGTCCATATAGTCCTCCTGTATGTAGATGGGGAGGGGAGAAGAACACACCGAGTCATATAGTCCTCCTGTATGTAGATGGGGGGAGGGGAGAAGGAGAACACACCGAGTCATATAGTCCTCCTTTATGTAGATGGGGGAGGGAGAAGGAGAACACACCGAGTCATATAGTCCTCCTGTATGTAGATGGGGGAGGGGAGAAGGAGAACACTCCGAGTCATATAGTCCTCCTGTATGTAGATGGGGGAGGGGAGAAGAACACACCGAGTCATATAGTCCTCCTGTATGTAGATGGGGAGGGGAGAAGGAGAACACTCCCGAGTCATATAGTCCTCCTGTATGTAGATGGAGTGTCGGAGGGGAGAAGGAGAACACACCGAGTCATATAGTCCTCCTGTATGTAGATGGAGTGTCGGAGGGGAGAAGGAGAACACACCGAGTCATATAGTCCTCCTGTATGTAGATGGGGTGTCAGAGGGAGAAGGAGAACACACCGAGTCATATAGTCCTCCTGTATGTAGATGGGGTGTCGGAGGGGAGAAGGAGAACACACCGAGTCATATAGTCCTCCTGTATGTAGATGGGGGAGGGGAGAAGGGAGAACACACCGAGTCATATAGTCCTCCTGTATGTAGATGGGGTAGGGGAGAAGGAGAACACTCTGAGTCATATAGTCCTCCTGTATGTAGATGGGGGAGGGGAGAAGGAGAACACACCGAGTCATATAGTCCTCCTGTATGTAGATGGAGTGTCAGAGGGGAGAAGGAGAACACACCGAGTCATATAGTCCTCCTGTATGTAGATGGGGGAGGGGAGAAGGAGAACACACCGAGTCATATAGTCCTCCTGTATGTAGATGGGGGAGGGAGAAGGAGAACACACCGAGTCATATAGTCCTCCTGTATGTAGATGGAGTGTCAGAGGGAGAAGGAGAACACACCGAGTCATATAGTCCTCCTGTATGTAGATGGGGGAGGGAGGAGAAGAACACACCGAGTCATATAGTCCTCCTGTATGTAGATGGGGGAGGGAGAAGGAGAACACACCGAGTCATATAGTCCTCCTGTATGTAGATGGGGGAGGGAGAAGGAGAACACTCTGAGTCATATAGTCCTCCTGTATGTAGATGGGGGAGGGAGAAGGAGAACACACAGAGTCATATAGTCCTGTATGTAGATGGGGGGAGGGGAGAAGGAGAACACACTGAGTCATATAGTCCTCCTGTATGTAGATGGGGGAGGGGAGAAGGAGAACACTCTGAGTCATATAGTCCTCCTGTATGTAGATGGGGTGTCGGAGGGGGAGAAGGAGAACACTCTGAGTCATATAGTCCTCCTGTATGTAGATGGGGGAGGGGAGAAGGAGAACACACTGAGTCATATAGTCCTCCTGTATGTAGATGGGGGAGGGGAGAAGGAGAACACTCTGAGTCATATAGTCCTCCTGTATGTAGATGGGGTGTCGGAGGGGAGAAGGAGAACACTCTGAGTCATATAGTCCTCCTGTATGTAGATGGGGGAGGGGAGAAGGAGAACACACCGAGTCATATAGTCCTCCTGTATGTAGATGGAGTGTCAGAGGGAGAAGGAGAACACACCGAGTCATATAGTCCTCCTGTATGTAGATGGGGGAGGGAGAAGGAGAACACCACGAGTCATATAGTCCTCCTGTATGTAGATGGGGAGGGGAGAAGGAGAACACACCGAGTCATATAGTCCTCCTGTATGTAGATGGGGAGGGGAGAAGGAGAACACACCGAGTCATATAGTCCTCCTGTATGTAGATGGAGTGTCAGAGGGGAGAAGGAGAACACTCTGAGTCATATAGTCCTCCTGTATGTAGATGGGGGAGGGGAGAGGAGAACACACCCGAGTCATATAGTCCTCCTGTATGTAGATGGGGGAGGGGAGAAGGAGAACACACCGAATCATATAGTCCTCCTGTATGTAGATGGGGGAGGGGAGAAGGAGAACACACCGAGTCATATAGTCCTCCTGTATGTAGATGGGGAGGGGAGAAGGAGAACACACCGAGTCATATAGTCCTCCTGTATGTAGATGGGGGAGGGGAGAAGGAGAACACACGAGTCATATAGTCCTCCTGTATGTAGATGGGGGAGGGGAGAAGGAGAACACACCGAGTCATATAGTCCTCCTGTATGTAGATGGGGAGGGGAGAAGGAGAACACTCCGAGTCATATAGTCCCTCCTGTATGTAGATGGGGGAGGGGAGAAGGAGAACACACCGAGTCATATAGTCCCTCCTGTATGTAGATGGAGTGTCGGAGGGAGAAGGAGGACACACTGAGTCATATAGTCCTCCTGTATGTAGATGGGGAGGGGAGAAGGTGAACACACCGAGTCATATAGTCCTCCTGTATGTAGATGGGGGAGGGGAGGAGAACACACCGAGTCATATAGTCCTCCTGTATGTAGATGGGGTGTCGGAGGGGAGAAGGAGGACACACCGAGTCATATAGTCCTCCTGTATGTAGATGGAGTGTCGGAGGGGAGAAGGAGAACACACCGAGTCATATAGTCCTCCTGTATGTAGATGGGTGTCGGAGGGGAGAAGGAGAATACACCGAGTCATATAGTCCTCCTGTATGTAGATGGGGGAGGGGAGAAGGAGAACACACCGAGTCATATAGTCCTCCTGTATGTAGATGGGGAGGGGAGAAGGAGAACACACCGAGTCATATAGTCCTCCTGTATGTAGATGGGGGAGGGGAGAAGGAGAACACACCGAGTCATACAGTCCTCCTGTATGTAGATGGGGAGGGGAGAAGGAGAACACACCGAGTCATATAGTCCTCCTGTATGTAGATGGGGAGGGGAGAAGGAGAACACACCGAGTCATATAGTCCTCCTGTATGTAGATGGAGTGTCGGAGGGGAGAAGGAGAACACTCCGAGTCATATAGTCCTCCTGTATGTAGATGGAGTGTCGGAGGGGAGAAGGAGAACACACCGAGTCATATAGTCCTCCTGTATGTAGATGGGGGAGGGAGAAGGAGAACACACCGAGTCATATAGTCCTCCTGTATGTAGATGGGGGAGGGGAGAAGAACACACCGAGTCATATAGTCCTCCTGTATGTAGATAGGGGAGGGGAGAAGGAGAACACACCGAGTCATATAGTCCTCCTGTATGTAGATGGGGGAGGGGAGAAGGAGAACACACCGAGTCATATAGTCCTCCTGTATGTAGATGGGGGAGGGAGAAGGAGAACACACCGAGTCATATAGTCCTCCTGTATGTAGATGGGGGAGGGGAGAAGGAGAACACACCGAGTCATATAGTCCTCCTTATGTAGATGGGGGAGGGGAGAAGGAGAACACACCGAGTCATATAGTCCTCCTGTATGTAGAATGGGGAGGGGAGAAGGAGAACACACCCTGAGTCATATAGTCCTCCTGTATGTAGATGGGGGAGGGGAGAAGGAGAACACACCGAGTCATATAGTCCTCCTGTATGTAGATGGGGAGGGGAGAAGGAGAACCACCGAGTCATATAGTCCTCCTGTATGTAGATGGAGTGTCGGAGGGGAGAAGGAGAACACCTCCGAGTCATATAGTCCTCCTGTATGTAGATGGAGTGTCGGAGGGGAGAAGGAGAACACACCGAGTCATATAGTCCTCCTGTATGTAGATGGGGGAGGGGAGAAGGAGAACACACCGAGTCATATAGTCCTCCTGTATGTAGATGGGGGAGGGGAGAAGAACACACCGAGTCATATAGTCCTCCTGTATGTAGATGGGGGAGGGGAGAAGGAGAACACTCTGAGTCATATAGTCCTCCTGTATGTAGATAGGGGAGGGAGAAGGAGAACACACCGAGTCATATAGTCATCCTGTATGTAGATCGGGGGAGGGGAGAAGGAGAAACACACCGAGTCATATAGTCCTCCTGTATGTAGATGGGGGAGGGGAGAAGGAGAACACACCGAGTCATATAGTCCTCCTGTATGTAGATGGGGGAGGGGAGAAGGAGAACACACCGAGTCTAATAGTCCCTCCTGTATGTAGATGGGGGAGGGAGAAGGAGAACACACCGAGTCATATAGTCCTCCTGTATGTAGATGGGGAGGGGAGGAGGAGGACCACACCGAGTCATATAGTCCTCCTGTATGTAGATGGGGGAGGGGAGAAGAACACACCGAAGTCATATAGTCCTCCTGTATGTAGATGGGGGAGGGAGAAGGAGAACACACCGAGTCATATAGTCCTCCTGTATGTAGATGGGGGAGGGGAGAAGGAGAACACACCGAGTCATATAGTCCTCCTGTATGTGGATGGGGAGGGAGAAGGAGAACACACCGAGTCATATAGTCCTCCTGTATGTAGATGGGGGAGGGGAGAAGGAGAACACACCGAGTCATATAGTCCTCCTGTATGTAGATGGGGGAGGGGAGAAGGAGAAACACACCGAGTCATATAGTCCTCCTGTATGTAGATGGAGTGTCGGAGGGGAGAAGGAGAACACACCGAGTCATATAGTCCTCCTGTATGTAGATGGGTGTCGGAGGGGAGAAGGAGAACACTCTGAGTCATATAGTCCTCCTGTATGTAGATGGGGGAGGGGAGAAGGAGAACACACTGAGTCATATAGTCCTCCTGTATGTAGATGGGGGAGGGGAGAAGGAGAACACACCGAGTCATATAGTCCTCCTGTATGTAGATGGGGGAGGGGAGAAGGAGAACACACCGAGTCATATAGTCCTCCTGTATGTAGATAGGGGAGGGGAGAAGGAGACACACCGAGTCATATAGTCCTCCTGTATGTAGATGGGGGAGGGGAGACAGAGAACACACCGAGTCATATAGTCCTCCTGTATGTAGATGGGGGAGGGGAGAAGGAGAACACACCGAGTCATATAGTCCTCCTGTATGTAGATGGGGAGGGGAGACAGAGACACACCGAGTCATATAGTCCTCCTGTATGTAGATGGGGGAGGGGAGAAGGAGAACACACCGAGTCATATAGTCCTCCTGTATGTAGATGGGGGAGGGGAGAAGGAGAACACACCGAGTCATATAGTCCTCCTTTATGTAGATGGGGGAGGGGAGAGGAGAACACACCGAGTCATATAGTCCTCCTGTATGTAGATGGGGGAGGGGAGAAGGAGAACACACCGAGTCATATAGTCCTCCTGTATGTAGATGGGGGAGGGGAGAAGGAGAACACACCGAGTCATATAGTCCTCCTGTATGTAGATGGGGGAGGGGAGAAGGAGAACACTCTGAGTCATATAGTCCTCCTGTATGTAGATGGGGGAGGGGAGAAGGAGAACACTCTGAGTCATATAGTCTCCTGTATGTAGATGGGGGAGGGGAGAAGGAGAACACACCGAGTCATATAGTCCTCCTGTATGTAGATGGGGAGGGGAGAAGGAGAACACTCTGAGTCATATAGTCCTCCTGTATGTAGATGGGGAGGGGAGAAGGAGAACACTCTGAGTCATATAGTCCTCCTGTATGTAGATGGGGGAGGGGAGAAGGAGAACACACCGAGTCATATAGTCCTCCCTGTATGTAGATGGGGGTGTCGGAGGGGAGAAGGAGAACACACCGAGTCATATAGTCCTCCTGTATGTAGATAGGGGAGAAGGAGAACACACCGAGTCATATAGTCCTCCTGTATGTAGATGGGGGAGGGAGAAGGAGAACACACCGAGTCATATAGTCCTCCTGTATGTAGATGGGGGAGGGGAGAAGGAGAACCACTCTGAGTCATATAGTCCTCCTGTATGTAGAATGGGGAGGGGAGAAGGAGAACACACCGAGTCATATAGTCCTCCTGTATGTAGATGGGGAGGGGAGAAGAACACACCGAGTCATATAGTCCTCCTGTATGTAGATGGGGGAGGGGAGAAGGAGAACACACCGAGTCATATAGTCCTCCTTTATGTAGATGGGGGAGGGGAGAAGGAGAACACACCGAGTCATATAGTCCTCCTGTATGTAGATGGGGTGTCGAGGGGAGAAGGAGAACACACCGAGTCATATAGTCCTCCTGTATGTAGATGGAAGTGTCGGAGGGGAGAAGGAGAACACACCGAGTCATATAGTCCTCCTGTATGTAGATGGGGTGTCAGAGGGG
>JARGYO010000820.1:0-137985 GCA_029206835.1 Rana muscosa | reverse complement strand
CGTAGGTACTGTTCAAGGGTTTGATTGACCCTTTCAGTCTGTCCATTAGTTTGTGGGTAATAAGCTGGCCACTAGAATGTACGGGAGATCAAATTAGCCGTCTTGTGAATCCCAAAGTGACCCGCTCTTGTAACTTCTGCACAATATTTGAGAGCGCAGAAATAGTTTGGTAAATGTCCTTCGGTGGAGAGGCCTCCCTTCCAGACTCCATCTCTGGCTGACTGGTACTGTCACGTACCTGGTAGGAGTCTGGAATGACGAGGTCGGCCTCCCTTGTATCTCCAACCCAAGCCCCACTGAGGATGGGACAGACCTAGGGTGAGGAGTTACACGAGTGCCTGTAGTTGCGTGCAGAACTTGTCAGCTGAGTTGCAGACGTGGAGATGCAGGCAGAGCATCTGGTAAGGAACTGGACTCAGGAAAGCTGGTAGGATGGACAGCAAGCACAGGCACTGGAGACAGCGTTAAGCCAAGCAGGAGGCTGGTGCAGGATCACAAGGGTGGCCGGGTTCGGTAGCAGACGGGCAGCGAGGTACTGGAAAAGGTTCAAGATTCAAATTGCCTCTTCTCTTCTTGTCGAAGAACTTTTTATTATCTGCCTGGGTCTTGGACCATCCTTCTTTCTTGCCTGAGCTGCCTATTGATTCTTCTGTACCTGCCGTACAAGACAGGTTGAACTTCCTTAACTCCAACTACCAATTACTGCAGGTCCCAGAACAGTTCAGAGTTGCCGTCCTAGGGCGATGTCATGATCATCCCCTAGCGGGTCACTTTGGGATTCACAAGACGGCTAATTTGATCTCCCGTACATTCTAGTGGCCAAACTTGATGAACGACTGCAAGAAATATGTATGATCTTGTATTTCATGCCTTCGGAATAAGACAGACAGAGCCAGAACTTGGGGTCTACTTGAGCCCCTTCCTGTACCTGAGAAACCATGGAGCATGATCTCCATGTATTTTATAGTAGAACTTCCCCCATCTGAAGACTTCACTACCATTTTCGTTGTGGTTGATCGTTTGACCAAAATGGCCCACTTTGTACCTCTGCAAAGAACTCCTTCTGCCCCGGAGACTGCCTCAACTTTTATCAAGGAGATTGTAAGGTTGCATGGCATCCCTGACAGCATAGTTTCTGATCGAGGGGTGCAGTTCACTTCTAGATTTTGGAGGGCCTTATGTGAAACTTTGAACATTGAACTCCGCCTCTCCACAGCTTATCACCCACAAACTAATGGACAGACTGAAAGGGTCAATCAAACCCTTGAACAGTACCTACGATGCTTTTCTTCCATTGCACAGGATGACTGGCTATCACTTCTCCCACTCGCGGAATTTTCATACAATAATTCCACCCATTCGGTAACCGAACAGTCACCTTTTTTCGCCAATTATGGATACCATCCTTCTTTCTTGCCTGAGCTGCCTATTGATTCTTCTGTACCTGCCGTACAAGACAGGTTGAACTTCCTTAACTTCAACTACCAATTACTGCAGGGACGGTCACCTCATGCGGAAGTCGCTCTTCCATGCGACCAAGATTCTCTTGTAACTTCTGCACAATATTTGAGAGCGCAGAAATAGTTTGGTAAATGTCCTTCGGTGGGGAGGCCTCCCTTCCAGACTCCATCTCTGGCTTACTGGTACTGTCACGTACCTGGTAGGAGTCTGGAATGACGAGGTCGGCCTCCCTTGTATCTCCAACCCAAGCCCCACTGAGGATGGGACAGACCTAGGGTGAGGAGTTACACGAGTGCCTGTAGTTGCGTGCAGAACTTGTCAGCTGAGTTGCAGACGTGGAGATGCAGGCAGAGCATCTGGTAAGGAACTGGACTCAGGAAAGCTGGTAGGATGGACAGCTAGCACAGGCACTGGAGACAGCGTTAAGCCAAGCAGGAGGCTGGTGCAGGATCACAAGGGTGACCGGGTTCGGTAGCAGACGGGCAGCGAGGTACTGGAAAAGGTTCAAGATTCAAATTGCCTCTTCTCTTCTTGTCGAAGAACTTTTTATTATCTGCCTGGGTCTTGGAGATTGTATCCTGCAGTAATTGGTAGTTGGAGTTAAGGAAGTTCAACCTGTCTTGTACGGCAGGTACAGAAGAATCAATAGGCAGCTCAGGCAAGAAAGAAGGATGGTATCCATAATTGGCGAAAAAAGGTGACTGTTTGGTTGCCGAATGGGTGGAATTATTGTATGAAAATTCCGCGAGTGGGAGAAGTGATTGCCAGTCATCCTGTGCAAAAGAAGAAAAGCATCGTTGGTACTGTTCAAGGGTTTGATTGACCCTTTCAGTCTGTCCATTAGTTTGTGGGTGATAAGCTGTGGAGAGGCGGAGTTCAATGTTCAAAGTTTCACATAAAGCCCTCCAAAATCTAGAAGTGAACTGCACCCCTCGATCAGAAACTATGCTGTCAGGGATGCCATGCAACCTTACAATCTCCTTGATAAAAGTTGAGGCAGTCTCCGGGGCAGAAGGAGTTCCTTGCAGAGGTACAAAGTGGGCCATTTTGGTCAAACGATCAACCACAACGAAAATGGTAGTGAAGTCTTCAGATGGGGGAAGTTCTACTATAAAATCCATGGAGATCATGCTCCATGGTTTCTCAGGTACAGGAAGGGGCTCAAGTAAACCCCAAGTTCTGGCTCTGTCTGTCTTATTCCGAAGGCATGAAATACAAGATCTTACATATTTCTTGCAGTCGTTCATCAAATTTGGCCACCAGAATGTACGGGAGATCAAATTAGCCGTCTTGTGAATCCCAAAGTGACCCGCTCTTGTAACTTCTGCACAATATTTGAGAGCGCAGAAATAGTTTGGTAAATGTCCTTCGGTGGAGAGGCCTCCCTTCCAGACTCCATCTCTGGCTGACTGGTACTGTCACGTACCTGGTAGGAGTCTGGAATGACGGGGTCGGCCTCCCTTGTATCTCCAACCCAAGCCCCACTGAGGATGGGACAGACCTAGGGTGAGGAGTTACACGAGTGCCTGTAGTTGCGTGCAGAACTTTTCAGCTGAGTTGCAGACGTGGAGATGCAGGCAGAGCATCTGGTAAGGAACTGGACTCAGGAAAGCTGGTAGGATGGACAGCTAGCACAGGCACTGGAGACAGCGTTAAGCCAAGCAGGAGGCTGGTGCAGGATCACAAGGGTGGCCGGGTTCGGTAGCAGACGGGCAGCGAGGTACTGGAAAAGGTTCAAGATTCAAATTGCCTCTTCTCTTCTTGTCGAAGAACTTTTTATTATCTGCCTGGGTCTTGGAGATTGTATCCTGCAGTAATTGGTAGTTGGAGTTAAGGAAGTTCAACCTGTCTTGTACGGCAGGTACAGAAGAATCAATAGGCAGCTCAGGCAAGAAAGAAGGATGGTATCCATAATTGGCGAAAAAAGGTGACTGTTTGGTTGCCGAATGGGTGGAATTATTGTATGAAAATTCCGCGAGTGGGAGAAGTGATAGCCAGTCATCCTGTGCAAAAGAAGAAAAGCATCGTAGGTACTGTTCAAGGGTTTGATTGACCCTTTCAGTCTGTCTATTAGTTTGTGGGTGATAAGCTGTGGAGAGGCGGAGTTCAATGTTCAAAGTTTCACATAAGGCCCTCCAAAATCTAGAAGTGAACTGCACCCCTCGGTCAGAAACTATGCTGTCAGGGATGCCATGCAACCTTACAATCTCCTTGATAAAAGTTGAGGCAGTCTCCGGGGCAGAAGGAGTTCCTTGCAGAGGTACAAAGTGGGCCATTTTGGTCAAACGAACAACCACAACGAAAATGGTAGTGAAGTCTTCAGATGGGGGAAGTTCTACTATAAAATCCATGGAGATCATGCTCCATGGTTTCTCAGGTACAGGAAGGGGCTCAAGTAGACCCCAAGTTCTGGCTCTGTCTGTCTTATTCCGAAGGCATGAAATACAAGATCTTACATATTTCTTGCAGTCGTTCAAGTTTGGCCACCAGAATGTACGGGAGATCGAATTAGCCGTCTTGTGAATCCCAAAGTGACCCGCTAGGGGATGATCATGACATCGCCCTAGGACGGCAACTCTGAACTGTTCTGGGATAAAGATTTGCCTCTTAGACAAATAGGCCTCTTAGTACAGGCCATCCCTTAGTTGAAGAGCCAGGTCCTTGGAAGGCGGTTGGTCTTCCACATATTTTCTTATATGTGACATCAGATCCGCCTGAAGAAGTAAAAAATTATTGGCTGGTAAAATAGTATCAGGGTCCGAGGATACAACTGGATCACTGAACATGCGGGACAAGGCATCTGGTTTCCCGTTCTTTGAGCCAGGACGGTAGGTTATATGAAACATGAAACGAGAGAAAAAAAGTGCCCATCTTGCCTGCCGAGGTCTTAGGCGTTTAGCTGTCTTCAAATACTCAAGATTCTTGTGATCTGTGAAGATAAGAATTGGGTGAGAAGCTCCCTCCAAAAGGTAACGCCATTCTTCAAGAGCGGCCTTGATAGCCAGTAGCTCTCGGTCACCAACATCATAATTCCTTTCGGAAGAATTTAATTTTTTAGAGAAGAAGGCCACAGGGTGGAGCAATGATTTGGGCCCTTGGCGTTGGGAAATAATAGCCTCAACTGCATTTTCCGAGGCGTCTACCTCCAAAACATAAGCTAAGGAGGGATCGGGATGTTTCAAGATGGGAGCTGAGGTGAATAAGGCTTTCAACTGTTCAAACGCTGTCTGAGCCTCTGGGGTCCATCGAAAGGGAACATGCTGTTTCGTTAGCTGAGTAATGGGAGTGATGATGCCAGAAAAGTCCTTAATAAATGTTCTATAAAAGTTAGCAAACCCCATGAACCTCTGTACAGCTTTTCTGTCAGTAGGAGCAGACCATTCCAAGACAGAAGCGACTTTCTAAGGGTCCATGGAGATTCCTTCGGCGGAGATGACAAGCCCTAGGAAATGCACAACTTGCTTTTCAAAGTCGCATTTTTCAGCCTTTGCGTAAAGTCAGTGTTCCCGCAATCGAGCTAATACCTTTTTTACATGAGTCCGATGGGATTCTAAAGTTTCAGAGAATACAAGGATGTCATCCAGATACACGATGACGAATAAATCAAGAAAGTCCCGAAAAAAATCGTTTACCAGATGCTGGAATGTGGCTGGAGCATTGCAGAGCCCGAATGGCATGACTAAATACTCAAAGTGGCCAAAACGTGTCCGGAAGGCCGTCTTCCATTCGTCTCCCTCCCTGATTCTGACAAGATTATAGGCACCCCTCAAGTCCAGTTTGGAGAACACTCGTGCCCCTCGCAGCCTCTGGAATAGTTCGGGAATCAGAGGAAGAGGGTACCGATTCTTGACAGTGACCCTGTTAAGGTCACGATAGTCCACACAGGGCCTCAAGGTGTGGTCTTTTTTCTCAACGAAGAAAATACCGGCTCCTGCTGGTGAAGTGGAAGGCCGAATGAACTGCTTTTCAAGGCTCTCGTCGATATAGGTACGCAGGGCTTCCAATTCAGGCTCAGAGAGAGGGTAAATCCGACCAAACGGGATCTCGGCTCCCGGTAGAAGTTCAATGGGGCAATCGTAAGTTCTATGAGGTGGAAGAGTGTCTGCACCCTTTTTATTAAAGACGTCCAGAAATTCGTGGTAAGCAACCGGGATCAGTTTAGAGGCTTCATGGTCAGGGTGGATACCCAGGAGGGGCGTGGAGTTGACAGTTCCTCCCAAGAGGCAGTGCGTCTGGCAGTAGTTGGACGAAAAAAATATATATCTCCGTTATGCCAGTCAACGTGAGGGTTGTGTGCCTTCAACCATGGAATGCCGAGGATAACGGGAAACATGGGAGAAGCTATGACATCCAAACGGAGGAGTTCGCTATGGCCTGAAGAAGTCTGGCAGAGAATAGGCAAGGTCTCTTGAGTAACCGGGCCTGATTTAATACCGGAGCCGTCAGCCAGATGGACATGGAACCCTTGCCTCTTGGTACCCAAGGGCAGCTGCTGAAGAGAAGCAAATGCAGAGTCCACAAAACAGCTGCAGGCCCCAGAGTCTATGATTGCAAGTACTGAAACCGTCTTTTCGGGGAGCTGAAGCTTGATGGGAAGAGAGACATGTGACTGATCCTTCCCAGGGTTAGCAAACCCCACGAACCTCTGTACAGCTTTTCTGTCAGTAGGAGCAGGCCATTCCAAGACAGAAGCGACTTTCTGAGGGTCTATGGAGATTCCCTCGGCGGAGATGACAAGCCCTAGGAAATGCACAACTTGCTTTTCAAAATCGCATTTCTCAGCCTTTGCTTAAAGTCGGTGTTCCCGCAATCGAGCTAATACCTTTTTTACATGAGTCCGATGGGATTCTAAAGTTTCAGAGAATACAAGGATGTCATCCAGATACACGATGACGAATAAATCAAGAAAGTCCCGAAAAACATCGTTTACCAGATGCTGGAATGTGGCTGGAGCATTGCAGAGCCCGAATGGCATGACTAAATACTCAAAGTGGCCAAAGCGTGTCCGGAAGGCCGTCTTCCATTCGTCTCCCTCCCTGATTCTGACAAGATTATAGGCACCCCTCAAGTCCAGTTTGGAGAACACTCGTGCCCCTCGCAGCCTCTGGAATAGTTCGGGAATCAGAGAAAGAGGGTTCCGATTCTTGACAGTGACCCTGTTAAGGTCACGATAGTCCACACAGGGCCTCAAGGTGTGGTCTTTTTTCTCAACGAAGAAAATACCGGCTCCTGCTGGTGAAGTGGAAGGCCGAATGAACTGCTTTTCAAGGCTCTCGTCGATATAGGTACGCAGGGCTTCCAATTCAGGCTCAGAGAGAGGGTAAATCCGACCAAACGGGATCTCGGCTCCCGGTAGAAGTTCAATGGGGCAATCGTAAGTTCTATGAGGTGGAAGAGTGTCTGCACCCTTTTTATTAAAGACGTCCAGAAATTAGTGATAAGCAACCGGGATCAGTTTAGAGGCTTCATGGTCAGGGTGGATACCCAGGAGGCGCGTGGAGTTGACAGTTTCTCCCAAGAGGCAGTGCGTCTGGCAGTAGTTGGACGAAAAAGAGATATCTCCGGTAAGCCAGTCAACGTGAGGGTTGTGTGCCTTCAACCATGGAATGCCGAGGATAACGGGAAACATGGGAGAAGCTATGACATCCAAACGGAGGAGTTCGCTATGGCCTGAAGAAGTCTGGCAGAGAATAGGCAAGGTCCCCTGAGTAACCGGGCCTGATTTAATACCGGAGCCGTCAGCCAGATGGACATGGAACCCTTGCCTCTTGGTACCCAAGGGCAGCTGCTGAAGAGAAGCAAATGCAGAGTCCACAAAACAGCTGCAGGCCCCAGAGTCTATGATTGCAAGTACTGAAACCGTCTTTTCGGGGAGCTGAAGCTTGATGGGAAGAGAGACATGTGACTGATCCTTCCCAGGGTTAGCAAACCCCACGAACCTCTGTACAGCTTTTCTGTCAGTAGGAGCAGGCCATTCCAAGACAGAAGCGACTTTCTGAGGGTCCATGGAGATTCCCTCGGCGGAGATGACAAGCCCTAGGAAATGCACAACTTGCTTTTCAAAGTCGCATTTCTCAGCCTTTGCTTAAAGTCGGTGTTCCCGCAATCGAGCTAATACCTTTTTTACATGAGTCCGATGGGATTCTAAAGTTTCAGAGAATACAAGGATGTCATCCAGATACACGATGACGAATAAATCAAGAAAGTCCCGAAAAACATCGTTTACCAGATGCTGGAATGTGGCTGGAGCATTGCAGAGCCCGAATGGCATGACTAAATACTCAAAGTGGCCAAAGCGTGTCCGGAAGGCCGTCTTCCATTCGTCTCCCTCCCTGATTCTGACAAGATTATAGGCACCCCTCAAGTCCAGTTTGGAGAACACTCGTGCCCCTCGCAGCCTCTGGAATAGTTCGGAAATCAGAGGAAGAGGGTACCGATTCTTGACAGTGACCCTGTTAAAGTCACGATAGTCCACACAGGGCCTCAAGGTGTGGTCTTTTTTCTCAACGAAGAAAATACCGGCTCCTGCTGGTGAAGTGGAAGGCCGAATGAACTGCTTTTCAAGGCTCTCGTCGATATAGGTACGCAGGGCTTCCAATTCAGGCTCAGAGAGAGGGTAAATCCGACCAAACGGGATCTCGGCTCCCGGTAGAAGTTCAATGGGGCAATCGTAAGTTCTATGAGGTGGAAGAGTGTCTGCACCCTTTTTATTAAAGACGTCCAGAAATTCGTGGTAAGCAACCGGGATCAGTTTAGAGGCTTCATGGTCAGGGTGGATACCCAGGAGGGGCGTGGAGTTGACAGTTCCTCCCAAGAGGCAGTGCGTCTGGCAGTAGTTGGACGAAAAAAATATATATCTCCGTTATGCCAGTCAACGTGAGGGTTGTGTGCCTTCAACCATGGAATGCCGAGGATAACGGGAAACATGGGAGAAGCTATGACATCCAAACGGAGGAGTTCGCTATGGCCTGAAGAAGTCTGGCAGAGAATAGGCAAGGTCTCTTGAGTAACCGGGCCTGATTTAATACCGGAGCCGTCAGCCAGATGGACATGGAACCCTTGCCTCTTGGTACCCAAGGGCAGCTGCTGAAGAGAAGCAAATGCAGAGTCCACAAAACAGCTGCAGGCCCCAGAGTCTATGATTGCAAGTACTGAAACCGTCTTTTCGGGGAGCTGAAGCTTGATGGGAAGAGAGACATGTGACTGATCCTTCCCAGGGTTAGCAAACCCCACGAACCTCTGTACAGCTTTTCTGTCAGTAGGAGCAGGCCATTCCAAGACAGAAGCGACTTTCTGAGGGTCTATGGAGATTCCCTCGGCGGAGATGACAAGCCCTAGGAAATGCACAACTTGCTTTTCAAAATCGCATTTCTCAGCCTTTGCTTAAAGTCGGTGTTCCCGCAATCGAGCTAATACCTTTTTTACATGAGTCCGATGGGATTCTAAAGTTTCAGAGAATACAAGGATGTCATCCAGATACACGATGACGAATAAATCAAGAAAGTCCCGAAAAACATCGTTTACCAGATGCTGGAATGTGGCTGGAGCATTGCAGAGCCCGAATGGCATGACTAAATACTCAAAGTGGCCAAAGCGTGTCCGGAAGGCCGTCTTCCATTCGTCTCCCTCCCTGATTCTGACAAGATTATAGGCACCCCTCAAGTCCAGTTTGGAGAACACTCGTGCCCCTCGCAGCCTCTGGAATAGTTCGGGAATCAGAGGAAGAGGGTACCGATTCTTGACAGTGACCCTGTTAAGGTCACGATAGTCCACACAGGGCCTCAAGGTGTGGTCTTTTTTCTCAACGAAGAAAATACCGGCTCCTGCTGGTGAAGTGGAAGGCCGAATGAACTGCTTTTCAAGGCTCTCGTCGATATAGGTACGCAGGGCTTCCAATTCAGGCTCAGAGAGAGGGTAAATCCGACCAAACGGGATCTCGGCTCCCGGTAGAAGTTCAATGGGGCAATCGTAAGTTCTATGAGGTGGAAGAGTGTCTGCACCCTTTTTATTAAAGACGTCCAGAAATTAGTGATAAGCAACCGGGATCAGTTTAGAGGCTTCATGGTCAGGGTGGATACCCAGGAGGCGCGTGGAGTTGACAGTTTCTCCCAAGAGGCAGTGCGTCTGGCAGTAGTTGGACGAAAAAGAGATATCTCCGGTAAGCCAGTCAACGTGAGGGTTGTGTGCCTTCAACCATGGAATGCCGAGGATAACGGGAAACATGGGAGAAGCTATGACATCCAAACGGAGGAGTTCGCTATGGCCTGAAGAAGTCTGGCAGAGAATAGGCAAGGTCCCCTGAGTAACCGGGCCTGATTTAATACCGGAGCCGTCAGCCAGATGGACATGGAACCCTTGCCTCTTGGTACCCAAGGGCAGCTGCTGAAGAGAAGCAAATGCAGAGTCCACAAAACAGCTGCAGGCCCCAGAGTCTATGATTGCAAGTACTGAAACCGTCTTTTCGGGGAGCTGAAGCTTGATGGGAAGAGAGACATGTGACTGATCCTTCCCAGGGTTAGCAAACCCCACGAACCTCTGTACAGCTTTTCTGTCAGTAGGAGCAGGCCATTCCAAGACAGAAGCGACTTTCTGAGGGTCCATGGAGATTCCCTCGGCGGAGATGACAAGCCCTAGGAAATGCACAACTTGCTTTTCAAAGTCGCATTTCTCAGCCTTTGCTTAAAGTCGGTGTTCCCGCAATCGAGCTAATACCTTTTTTACATGAGTCCGATGGGATTCTAAAGTTTCAGAGAATACAAGGATGTCATCCAGATACACGATGACGAATAAATCAAGAAAGTCCCGAAAAACATCGTTTACCAGATGCTGGAATGTGGCTGGAGCATTGCAGAGCCCGAATGGCATGACTAAATACTCAAAGTGGCCAAAGCGTGTCCGGAAGGCCGTCTTCCATTCGTCTCCCTCCCTGATTCTGACAAGATTATAGGCACCCCTCAAGTCCAGTTTGGAGAACACTCGTGCCCCTCGCAGCCTCTGGAATAGTTCGGAAATCAGAGGAAGAGGGTACCGATTCTTGACAGTGACCCTGTTAAAGTCACGATAGTCCACACAGGGCCTCAAGGTGTGGTCTTTTTTCTCAACGAAGAAAATACCGGCTCCTGCTGGTGAAGTGGAAGGCCGAATGAACTGCTTTTCAAGGCTCTCGTCGATATAGGTACGCAGGGCTTCCAATTCAGGCTCAGAGAGAGGGTAAATCCGACCAAACGGGATCTCGGCTCCCGGTAGAAGTTCAATGGGGCAATCGTAAGTTCTATGAGGTGGAAGAGTGTCTGCACCCTTTTTATTAAAGACGTCCAGAAATTCGTGGTAAGCAACCGGGATCAGTTTAGAGGCTTCATGGTCAGGGTGGATACCCAGGAGGGGCGTGGAGTTGACAGTTCCTCCCAAGAGGCAGTGCGTCTGGCAGTAGTTGGACGAAAAAAATATATATCTCCGTTATGCCAGTCAACGTGAGGGTTGTGTGCCTTCAACCATGGAATGCCGAGGATAACGGGAAACATGGGAGAAGCTATGACATCCAAACGGAGGAGTTCGCTATGGCCTGAAGAAGTCTGGCAGAGAATAGGCAAGGTCTCTTGAGTAACCGGGCCTGATTTAATACCGGAGCCGTCAGCCAGATGGACATGGAACCCTTGCCTCTTGGTACCCAAGGGCAGCTGCTGAAGAGAAGCAAATGCAGAGTCCACAAAACAGCTGCAGGCCCCAGAGTCTATGATTGCAAGTACTGAAACCGTCTTTTCGGGGAGCTGAAGCTTGATGGGAAGAGAGACATGTGACTGATCCTTCCCAGGGTTAGCAAACCCCACGAACCTCTGTACAGCTTTTCTGTCAGTAGGAGCAGGCCATTCCAAGACAGAAGCGACTTTCTGAGGGTCTATGGAGATTCCCTCGGCGGAGATGACAAGCCCTAGGAAATGCACAACTTGCTTTTCAAAATCGCATTTCTCAGCCTTTGCTTAAAGTCGGTGTTCCCGCAATCGAGCTAATACCTTTTTTACATGAGTCCGATGGGATTCTAAAGTTTCAGAGAATACAAGGATGTCATCCAGATACACGATGACGAATAAATCAAGAAAGTCCCGAAAAACATCGTTTACCAGATGCTGGAATGTGGCTGGAGCATTGCAGAGCCCGAATGGCATGACTAAATACTCAAAGTGGCCAAAGCGTGTCCGGAAGGCCGTCTTCCATTCGTCTCCCTCCCTGATTCTGACAAGATTATAGGCACCCCTCAAGTCCAGTTTGGAGAACACTCGTGCCCCTCGCAGCCTCTGGAATAGTTCGGGAATCAGAGGAAGAGGGTACCGATTCTTGACAGTGACCCTGTTAAGGTCACGATAGTCCACACAGGGCCTCAAGGTGTGGTCTTTTTTCTCAACGAAGAAAATACCGGCTCCTGCTGGTGAAGTGGAAGGCCGAATGAACTGCTTTTCAAGGCTCTCGTCGATATAGGTACGCAGGGCTTCCAATTCAGGCTCAGAGAGAGGGTAAATCCGACCAAACGGGATCTCGGCTCCCGGTAGAAGTTCAATGGGGCAATCGTAAGTTCTATGAGGTGGAAGAGTGTCTGCACCCTTTTTATTAAAGACGTCCAGAAATTTGTGGTAAGCAACCGGGATCAGTTTAGAGGCTTCATGGTCAGGGTGGATACCCAGGAGGGGCGTGGAGTTGACAGTTCCTCCCAAGAGGCAGTGCGTCTGGCAGTAGTTGGACGGAAAAAAAAATATATCTCCGGTAAGCCAGTCAACGTGAGGGTTGTGTGCCTTCAACCATGGAATGCCGAGGATAACGGGAAACATGGGAGAAGCTATGACATCCAAACGGAGGAGTTCGCTATGGCCTGAAGAAGTCTGGCAGAGAATAGGCAAGGTCTCTTGAGTAACCGGGCCTGATTTAATACCGGAGCCGTCAGCCAGATGGACATGGAACCCTTGCCTCTTGGTACCCAAGGGCAGCTGCTGAAGAGAAGCAAATGCAGAGTCCACAAAACAGCTGCAGGCCCCAGAGTCTATGATTGCAAGTACTGAAACCGTCTTTTCGGGGAGCTGAAGCTTGATGGGAAGAGAGACATGTGACTGATCCTTCCCAAGGTTAGCAAACCCCACGAACCTCTGTACAGCTTTTCTGTCAGTAGGAGCAGGTCATTCCAAGACAGAAGCGACTTTCTGAGGGTCTATGGAGATTCCCTCGGCGAAGATGACAAGCCCTAGGAAATGCACAACTTGCTTTTCAAAGTCGCATTTTTCAGCCTTTGCGTAAAGTCGGTGTTCCCGCAATCGAGCTAATACCTTTTTTACATGAGTCCGATGGGATTCTAAAGTTTCAGAGAATACAAGGATGTCATCCAGATACACGATGACGAATAAATCAAGAAAGTCCCGAAAAACATCATTTACCAGATGCTGGAATGTGGCTGGAGCATTGCAGAGCCCGAATGGCATGACTAAATACTCAAAGTGGCCAAAGCGTGTCCGGAAGGCCGTCTTCCATTCGTCTCCCTCCCTGATTCTGACAAGATTATAGGCACCCCTCAAGTCCAGTTTGGAGAACACTCGTGCCCCTCGCAGCCTCTGGAATAGTTCGGGAATCAGAGGAAGAGGGTACCGATTCTCGACAGTGACCTGGTAGGATTCTGGAATGACGAGGTCGGCCTCCCTTGTATCTCCAACCCAAGCCCCACTGAGGATGGGACAGACCTAGGGTGAGGAGTTACACGAGTGCCTGTAGTTGCGTTCAGAACTTGTCAGCTGAGTTGCAGACGTGGAGATGCAGGCAGAGCATCTGGTAAGGAACTGGACTCAGGAAAGCTGGTAGGATGGACAGCTAGCACAGGCACTGGAGACAGCGTTAAGCCAAGCAGGAGGCTGGTGCAGGATCACAAGGGTGGCCGGGTTCGGTAGCAGACGGGCAGCGAGGTACTGGAAAAGGTTCAAGATTCAAATTGCCTCTTCTCTTCTTGTCGAAGAACTTTTTATTATCTGCCTGGGTCTTGGAGATTGTATCCTGCAGTAATTGGTAGTTGGAGTTAAGGAAGTTCAACCTGTCTTGTACGGCAGGTACAGAAGAATCAATAGGCAGCTCAGGCAAGAAAGAAGGATGGTATCCATAATTGGCGAAAAAAGGTGACTGTTTGGTTGCCGAATGGGTGGAATTATTGTATGAAAATTCCGCGAGTGGGAGAAGTGATAGCCAGTCATCCTGTGTAAAAGAAGAAAAGCATCGTAGGTACTGTTCAAGGGTTTGATTGACCCTTTCAGTCTGTCCATTAGTTTGTGGGTGATAAGCTGTGGAGAGGCGGAGTTCAATGTTCAAAGTTTCACATAAGGCCCTCCAAAATCTAGAAGTGAACTGCACCCCTCGATCAGAAACTATGCTGTCAGGGATGCCATGCAACCTTACAATCTCCTTGATAAAAGTTGAGGCAGTCTCCGGGGCAGAAGGAGTTCCTTGCAGAGGTACAAAGTGGGCCATTTTGGTCAAACGATCAACCACAACGAAAATGGTAGTGAAGTCTTCAGATGGGGGAAGTTCTACTATAAAATCCATGGAGATCATGCTCCATGGTTTCTCAGGTACAGGAAGGGGCTGAAGTAGACCCCAAGTTCTGGCTCTGTCTGTCTTATTCCGAAGGCATGAAATACAAGATCTTACATATTTCTTGCAGTCGTTCATCAAGTTTGGCCACCAGAATGTACGGGAGATCAAATTAGCCGTCTTGTGAATCCCAAAGTGACCCGCTAGGGGATGATCATGACATCGCCCTAGGACGGCAACTCTGAACTGTTCTGGGACCTGCAGTAATTGGTAGTTGGAGTTAAGAAGTTCAACCTGTCTTGTACGGCAGGTACAGAAGAATCAATAGGCAGCTCAGGCAAGAAAGAAGGATGGTATCCATAATTGGCGAAAAAAGGTGACTGTTTGGTTACCGAATGGGTGGAATTAGTGTATGAAAATTCCGCGAGTGGGAGAAGTGATAGCCAGTCATCCTGTGCAAAAGAAGAAAAGCATCGTAGGTACTGTTCAAGGGTTTGATTGACCCTTTCAGTCTGTCCATTAGTTTGTGGGTGATAAGCTGTGGAGAGGCGGAGTTCAATGTTCAAAGTTTCACATAAGGCCCTCCAAAATCTAGAAGTGAACTGCACCCCTCGATCAGAAACTATGCTGTCAGGGATGCCATGCAACCTTACAATCTCCTTGATAAAAGTTGAGGCAGTCTCCGGGGCAGAAGGAGTTCCTTGCAGAGGTACAAAGTGGGCCATTTTGGTCAAACGATCAACCACAACGAAAATGGTAGTGAAGTCTTCAGATGGGGGAAGTTCTACTATAAAATCCATGGAGATCATGCTCCATGGTTTCTCAGGTACAGGAAGGGGCTCAAGTAGACCCCAAGTTCTGGCTCTGTCTGTCTTATTCCGAAGGCATGAAATACAAGATCTTACATATTTCTTGCAGTCGTTCATCAAGTTTGGCCACCAGAATGTACGGGAGATCAAATTAGCCGTCTTGTGAATCCCAAAGTGACCCGCTAGGGGATGATCATGACATCGCCCTAGGACGGCAACTCTGAACTGTTCTGGGACCTGCAGTAATTGGTAGTTGGAGTTAAGGAAGTTCAACCTGTCTTGTACGGCAGGTACAGAAGAATCAATAGGCAGCTCAGGCAAGAAAGAAGGATGGTATCCATAATTGGCGAAAAAAGGTGACTGTTTGGTTACCGAATGGGTGGAATTATTGTATGAAAATTCCGCGAGTGGGAGAAGTGATAGCCAGTCATCCTGTGCAATAGAAGAAAAGCATCGTAGGTACTGTTCAAGGGTTTGATTGACCCTTTCAGTCTGTCCATTAGTTTGTGGGTGATAAGCTGTGGAGAGGCGGAGTTCAATGTTCAAAGTTTCACATAAGGCCCTCCAAAATCTAGAAGTGAACTGCACCCCTCGATCAGAAACTATGCTGTCAGGGATGCCATGCAACCTTACAATCTCCTTGATAAAAGTTGAGGCAGTCTCCGGGGCAGAAGAAGTTCCTTTCAGAGGTACAAAGTGGGCCATTTTGGTCAAACGATCAACCACAACGAAAATGGTAGTAAAGTCTTCAGATGGGGGAAGTTCTACTATAAAATCCATGGAGATCATGCTCCATGGTTTCTCAGGTACAGGAAGGGGCTCAAGTAGACCCCAAGTTCTGGCTCTGTCTGTCTTATTCCGAAGGCATGAAATGCAAGATCTTACATATTTCTTGCAGTCGTTCATCAAGTTTGGCCACTAAAATGTACGGGAGATCAAATTAGCCGTCTTGTGAATCCCAAAGTGACCCGCTCTTGTAACTTCTGCACAATATTTGAGAGCGCAGAAATAGTTTGGTAAATGTCCTTCGGTGGAGAGGCCTCCCTTCCAGACTCCATCTCTGGCTGACTGGTACTGTCACGTACCTGGTAGGAGTCTGGAATGACGAGGTCGGCCTCCCTTGTATCTCCAACCCAAGCCCCACTGAGGATGGGACAGACCAAGGGTGAGGAGTTACACGAGAGCCTGTAGTTGCGTGCAGAACTTGTCAGCTGAGTTGCAGACGTGGAGATGCAGGCAGAGCATCTGGTAAGGAACTGGACTCAGGAAAGCTGGTAGGATGGACAGCTAGCACAGGCACTGGAGACAGCGTTAAGCCAAGCAGGAGGCTGGTGCAGGATCAAAAGGGTGGCCGGGTTCGGTAGCAGACGGGCAGCGAGGTACTGGAAAAGGCCCCAAAAATCTTGGGCCAAGCTTCCTCGAGGGGCATCTTAGTTTCAAGTTCGCTGTGGAAAGCCAGACCTTATCTCCAGGTTCAAGATTCAAATTGCCTCTTCTGTTCTTGTCGAAGAACTTTTTATTATCTGCCTGGGTCTTGGAGATTGTATCCTGCAGTAATTGGTAGTTGGAGTTAAGGAAGTTCAACCTGTCTTGTACGGCAGGTACAGAAGACTCAATAGGCAGCTCAGGCAAGAAAGAAGGATGGTATCCATAATTGGCGAAAAAAGGTGACTGTTTGGTTGCCGAATGGGTGGAATTATTGTATGAAAATTCCGCGAGTGGGAGAAGTGATAGCCAGTCATCCTGTGCAAAAGAAGAAAAGCATCGTAGGTACTGTTCAAGGGTTTGATTGACCCTTTCAGTCTGTCCATTAGTTTGTGGGTGATAAGCTGTGGAGAGGCGGAGTTCAATGTTCAAAGTTTCACATAAGGCCCTCCAAAATCTAGAAGTGAACTGCACCCCTCGATCAGAAACTATGCTGTCAGGGATGCCATGCAACCTTACAATCTCCTTGATAAAAGTTGAGGCAGTCTCCGGGGCAGAAGGAGTTCCTTGCAGAGGTACAAAGTGGGCCATTTTGGTCAAACGATCAACCACAACGAAAATGGTAGTGAAGTCTTCAGATGGGGGAAGTTCTACTATAAAATCCATGGAGATCATGCTCCATGGTTTCTAAGGTACAGGAAGGGGCTCAAGTAGACCCCAAGTTCTGGCTCTGTCTGTCTTATTCCGAAGGCATGAAATACAAGATCTTACATATTTCTTGCAGTCGTTCATCAAGTTTGGCCACCAGAATGTACGGGAGATCAAATTAGCCGTCTTGTGAATCCCAAAGTGACCCGCTAGGGGATGATCATGACATCGCCCTAGGACGGCAACTCTAAACTGTTCTGGGACCTGCAGTAATTGGTAGTTGGAGTTAAGGAAGTTCAACCTGTCTTGTACGGCAGGTACAGAAGAATCAATAGGCAGCTCAGGCAAGAAAGAAGGATGGTATCCATAATTGGCGAAAAAAGGTGACTGTTTGGTTACCGAATGGGTGGAATTATTGTATGAAAATTCCGCGAGTGGGAGAAGTGATAGCCAGTCATCCTGTGCAAAAGAAGAAAAGCATCGTAGGTACTGTTCAAGGGTTTGATTGACCCTTTCAGTCTGTCCATTAGTTTGTGGGTGATAAGCTGTGGAAAGGCGGAGTTCAATGTTCAATGTTTCACATAAGGCCCTCCAAAATCTAGAAGTGAACTGCACCCCTCGATCAGAAACTATGCTGTCAGGGATGCCATGCAACCTTACAATCTCCTTGATAAAAGTTGAGGCAGTCTCCGGGGCAGAAGGAGTTCCTTGCAGAGGTACAAAGTGGGCCATTTTGGTCAAACGATCAACCACAACAAAAATGGTAGTAAAGTCTTCAGATGGGGGAAGTTCTACTATAAAATCCATGGAGATCATGCTCCATGGTTTCTCAGGTACAGGAAGGGGCTCAAGTAGACCCCAGGTTCTGGCTCTGTCTGTCTTATTCCGAAGGCATGAAATACAAGATCTTACATATTTCTTGCAGTCGTTCATCAAGTTTGGCCACCAGAATGTACGGGAGATCAAATTAGCCGTCTTGTGAATCCCAAAGTGACCCGCTAGGGGATGATCATGGCATCGCCCTAGGACGGCAACTCTGAACTGTTCTGGGATAAAGATTGGCCTCTTAGACAAATAGGCCTCTTAGTACAGGCCATCCCTTAGTTGAAGAGCCAGGTCCTTGGAAGGCGGTTGGTCTTCCACATATTTTCTTATTTGTGACATCAGATCCGCCTGAAGAAGTAAAAAATTATTGGCTGGTAGAATAGTATCAGGTTCCGAGGATACAACTGGATAACTGAACATGCGGGACAAGGCATCTGGTTTCCCGTTCTTTGAGCCAGGACGGTAGGTTATATGAAACGTGAAACGAGAGAAAAAAAGTGCCCATCTTGCCTGTCGAGGTCTTAGGCGTTTAGCTGTCTTCAAATACTCAAGATTCTTGTGATCTGTGAAGATAAGAATTGGGTGAGAAGCTCCCTCCAAAAGGTAACGCCATTCTTCAAGAGCGGCCTTGATAGCCAGTAGCTCTCGGTCACCAACATCATAATTCCTTTGAAACTTTGAACATTGAACTCCGCCTCTCCACAGCTTATCACCCACAAACTAATGGACAGACTGAAAGGGTCAATCAAACCCTTGAACAGTACCTACGATGCTTTTCTTCTTTTGCACAGGATGACTGGCTATCACTTCTCCCACTCCGGAATTTTCATACAATAATTCCACCCATTCGGCAACCAAACAGTCACCTTTTTTCGCCAATTATGGATACCATCCTTCTTTCTTGCCTGAGCTGCCTATTGATTCTTCTGTACCTGCCGTACAAGACAGGTTGAACTTCCTTAACTCCAACTACCAATTACTGCAGGATACAATCTCCAAGACCCAGGCAGATAATAAAAAGTTCTTCGACAAGAAGAGAAGAGGCAATTTGAATCTTGAACCTGGAGATAAGGTCTGGCTTTCCACAGCGAACTTGAAACTAAGTTGCCCCTCGAGGAAGCTTGGCCCAAGATTTTTGGGGCCTTTTCCAGTACCTCGCTGCCCGTCTGCTACCGAACCCGGCCACCCTTGTGATCCTGCACCAGCCTCCTGCTTGGCTTAACGCTTTCTCCAGTGCCTGTGCTAGCTGTCCATCCTACCAGCTTTCCTGAGTCCAGTTCCTTACCAGATGCTCTGCCTGCATCTCCACGTCTGCAACTCAGCTGACAAGTTCTGCACGCAACTACAGGCTCTCGTGTAACTCCTCACCCTAGGTCTGTCCCATCTTCAGTGGGGCTTGGGTTGGAGATACAAGGGAGGCCGACCTCGTCATTCCAGACTCCTACCAGGTACGTGACAGTACCAGTCAGCCAGAGATGGAGTCTGGAAGGGAGGCCTCTCCACCGAAGGACATTTACCAAACTATTTCTGCGCTCTCAAATATTGTGCAGAAGTTACAAGAGCGGGTCACTTTGGGATTCACAAGACGGCTAATTTGATCTCCCGTACATTCTGGTGGCCAAACTTGATGAACGACTGCAAGAAATATGTAAGATCTTGTATTTCATGCCTTCGGAATAAGACAGACAGAGCCAGAACTTGGGGTCTACTTGAGCCCCTTCCTGTACCTGAGAAACCATGGAGCATGATCTTAATGGATTTTATAGTAGAACTTCCTCCATCTGAAGACTTCACTACCATTTTCGTTGTGGTTGATCGTTTGACCAAAATGGCCCACTTTGTACCTCTGCAAGGAACTCCTTCTGCCTCGGAGACTGCCTCAACTTTTATCAAGGAGATTGTAAGGTTGCATGGCATCCCTGACAGCATAGTTACTGATCGAGGGGTGCAGTTCACTTCTAGATTTTGGAGGGCCTTATGTGAAACTTTGAACATTGAACTCCGCCTCTCCACAGCTTATCACCCACAAACTAATGGACAGACTGAAAGGGTCAATCAAACCCTTGAACAGTACCTACGATGCTTTTCTTCTTTTGCACAGGATGACTGGTTATCACTTCTCCCACTCGCGGAATTTTCATACAATAATTCCACCCATTCGGCAACAAAACAGTCACCTTTTTTCGCCAATTATGGATACCATCCTTCTTTCTTGCCTGAGCTGCCTATTGATTCTTCTGTACCTGCCGTACAAGACAGGTTGAACTTCCTTAACTCCAACTACCAATTACTGCAGGTCCCAGAACAGTTCAGAGTTGCCGTCCTAGGGCGATGTCATGATCATCCCCTAGCGGGTCACTTTGGGATTCAGAAGACGGCTAATTTGATCTCCCGTACATTCTGGTGGCCAAACTTGATGAACGACTGCAAGAAATATGTAAGATCTTGTATTTCATGCCTTCGGAATAAGACAGACAGAGCCAGAACTTGGGGTCTACTTGAGCCCCTTCCTGTACCTGAGAAACCATGGAGCATGATCTCCATGGATTTTATAGTAGAACTTCCCCCATCTGAAGACTTCACTACCATTTTCGTTGTGGTTGATCGTTTGACCAAAATGGCCCACTTTGTACCTCTGCAAGGAACTCCTTCTGCCCCGGAGACTGCCTCAACTTTTATCAAGGAGATTGTAAGGTTGCATGGCATCCCTGACAGCATAGTTTCTGATCGAGGGGTGCAGTTCACTTCTAGATTTTGGAGGGCCTTATGTGAAACTTTGAACATTGAACTCCGCCTCTCCACAGCTTATCACCCACAAACTAATGGACAGACTGAAAGGGTCAATCAAACCCTTGAACAGTACCTACGATGCTTTTCTTCTTTTGCACAGGATGACTGGCTATCACTTCTCCCACTCGCGGAATTTTCATACAATAATTCCACCCATTCGGCAACCAAACAGTCACCTTTTTTCGCCAATTATGGATACCATCCTTCTTTCTTGCCTGAGCTGCCTATTGATTCTTCTGTACCTGCCGTACAAGACAGGTTGAACTTCCTTAACTCCAACTACCAATTACTGCAGGATACAATCTCCAAGACCCAGGCAGATAATAAAAAGTTCTTCGACAAGAAGAGAAGAGGCAATTTGAATCTTGAACCTTTTCCAGTACCTCGCTGCCCGTCTGCTACCGAACCCGGCCACCCTTGTGATCCTGCACCAGCCTCCTGCTTGGCTTAACGCTTTCTCCAGTGCCTGTGCTAGCTGTCCATCCTACCAGCTTTCCTGAGTCCAGTTCCTTACCAGATGCTCTGCCTGCATCTCCACGTCTGCAACTCAGCTGACAAGTTCTGCACGCAACTACAGGCACTCGTGTAACTCCTCACCCTAGGTCTGTCCCATCCTCAGTGGGGCTTGGGTTGGAGATACAAGGGAGGCCGACCTCGTCATTCCAGACTCCTACCAGGTACGTGACAGTACCAGTCAGCCAGAGATGGAGTCTGGAAGGGAGGCCTCTCCACCGAAGGACATTTACCAAACTATTTCTGCGCTCTCAAATATTGTGCAGAAGTTACAAGAGCGGGTCACTTTGGGATTCACAAGACGGCCAATTTGATCTCCCGTACATTCTGGTGGCCAAATTTGATGAACGACTGCAAGAAATATGTAAGATCTTGTATTTCATGCCTTCGGAATAAGACAGACAGAGCCAGAACTTGGGGTCTACTTGAGCCCCTTCCTGTACCTGAGAAACCATGGAGCATGATCTCCATGGATTTTATAGTAGAACTTCCCCCATCTGAAGACTTCACTACCATTTTCGTTGTGGTTGATCGTTTGACCAAAATGGCCCACTTTGTACCTCTGCAAGGAACTCCTTCTGCCCCGGAGACTGCCTCAACTTTTATCAAGGAGATTGTAAGGTTGCATGGCATCCCTGACAGCATAGTTTCTGATCGAGGGGTGCAGTTCACTTCTAGATTTTGGAGGGCCTTATGTGAAACTTTGAACATTGAACTCCGCCTCTCCACAGCTTATCACCCACAAACTAATGGACAGACTGAAAGGGTCAATCAAACCCTTGAACAGTACCTACGATGCTTTTCTTCTTTTGCACAGGATAACTGGCTATCACTTCTCCCACTCGCGGAATTTTCATACAATAATTCCACCCATTCGGCAACCAGTCACCTTTTTTCGCCAATTATGGATACCATCCTTCTTTCTTGCCTGAGCTGCCTATTGATTCTTCTGTACCTGCCGTACAAGACAGGTTGAACTTCCTTAACTCCAACTACCAATTACTGCAGGATACAATCTCCAAGACCCAGGCAGATAATAAAAAGTTATTCGACAAGAAGAGAAGAGGCAATTTGAATCTTGAACCTGGAGAGGGGCAACTGGCTTTCCACAGCGAACTTGAAACTAAGTTGCCCCTCGAGGAAGCTTGGCCCAAGATTTTTGGGGCCTTTTCCAGTACCTCGCTGCCCGTCTGCTACCGAACCCGGCCACCCTTGTGATCCTGCACCAGCCTCCTGCTTGGCTTAACGCTGTCTCCAGTGCCTGTGCTAGCTGTCCATCCTACCAGCTTTCCTGAGTCCAGTTCCTTACCAGATGCTCTGCCTGCATCTCCACGTCTGCAACTCAGCTGACAAGTTCTGCACGCAACTACAGGCTCTCGTGTAACTCCTCACCCTAGGTCTGTCCCATCCTCAGTGGGGCTTGGGTTGGAGATACAAGGGAGGCCGACCTCATCATTCCAGACTCCTACCAGGTACGTGACAGTACCAGTCAGCCAGAGATGGAGTCTGGAAGGGAGGCCTCTCCACCGAAGGACATTTACCAAACTATTTCTGCGCTCTCAAATATTGTGCAGAAGTTACAAGAGCGGGTCACTTTGGGATTCACAAGACGGCTAATTTGATCTCCCGTACATTCTAGTGGCCAAACTTGATGAACGACTGCAAGAAATATGTAAGATCTTGTATTTCATGCCTTCGGAATAAGACAGAGAGAGCCAGAACTTGGGGTCTACTTGAGCCCCTTCCTGTACCTGAGAAACCATGGAGCATGATCTCCATGGATTTTATAGTAGAACTTCCCCCATCTGAAGACTTTACTACCATTTTCGTTGTGGTTGATCGTTTGACCAAAATGGCCCACTTTGTACCTCTGCAAGGAACTCCTTCTGCCCCGGAGACTGCCTCAACTTTTATCAAGGAGATTGTAAGGTTGCATGGCATCCCTGACAGCATAGTCTCTGATCGAGGGGTGCAGTTCACTTCTAGATTTTGGAGGGCCTTATGTGAAACTTTGAACATTGAACTCCGCCTCTCCACAGCTTATCACCCACAAACTAATGGACAGACTGAAAGGGTCAATCAAACCCTTGAACAGTACCTACGATGCTTTTCTTCTTTTGCACAGGATGACTGGCTATCACTTCTCCCACTCGCGGAATTTTCATACAATAATTCCACCCATTCGGTAACCAAACAGTCACCTTTTTTCGCCAATTATGGATACCATCCTTCTTTCTTGCCTGAGCTGCCTATTGATTCTTCTGTACCTGCCGTACAAGACAGGTTGAACTTCCTTAACTCCAACTACCAATTACTGCAGGTCCCAGAACAGTTCAGAGTTGCCGTCCTAGGGCGATGTCATGATCATCCCCTAGCGGGTCACTTTGGGATTCACAAGACGGCTAATTTGATCTCCCGTACATTCTGGTGGCCAAACTTGATGAACGACTGCAAGAAATATGTAAGATCTTGTATTTCATGCCTTCGGAATAAGACAGACAGAGCCAGAACTTGGGGTCTACTTGAGCCCCTTCCTGTACCTGAGAAACCATGGAGCATGATCTCCATGGATTTTATAGTAGAACTTCCCCCATCTGAAGACTTCACTACCATTTTCGTTGTGGTTGATCGTTTGACCAAAATGGCCCACGTTGTACCTCTGCAAGGAACTCCTTCTGCCCCGGAGACTGCCTCAACTTTTATCAAGGAGATTGTAAGGTTGCATGGCATCCCTGACAGCATAGTTTCTGATCGAGGGGTGCAGTTCACTTCTAGATGTTGGAGGGCCTTATGTGAAACTTTGAACATTGAACTCCGCCTCTCCACAGCTTATCACCCACAAACTAATGGACAGACTGAAAGGGTCAATCAAACCCTTGAACAGTACCTACGATGCTTTTCTTCTTTTGCGCAGGATGACTGGCTATCACTTCTCCCACTCGCGGAATTTTCATACAATAATTCCACCCATTCGGCAACCAAACAGTCACCTTTTTTCGCCAATTATGGATACCATCCTTCTTTCTTGCCTGAGCTGCCTATTGATTCTTCTGTACCTGCCGTACAAGACAGGTTGAACTTCCTTAACTCAAACTACCAATTACTGCAGGATACAATCTCCAAGACCCAGGCAGATAATAAAAAGTTCTTCGACAAGAAGAGAAGAGGCAATTTGAATCTTGAACCTTTTCCAGTACCTCGCTGCCCGTCTGCTACCGAACCCGGGCTCCCTTGTGATCCTGCACCAGCCTCCTGCTTGGCTTAACGCTGTCTCCAGTGCCTGTGCTAGCTGTCCATCCTACCAGCTTTCCTGAGTCCAGTTCCTTACCAGATGCTCTGCCTGCATCTCCACGTCTGCAACTCAGCTGACAAGTTCTGCACGCAACTACAGGCACTCGTGTAACTCCTCACCCTAGGTCTGTCCCATCCTCAGTGGGGCTTGGGTTGGAGATACAAGGGAGGCCGACCTCGTCATTCCAGACTCCTACCAGGTACGTGACAGTACCAGTCAGCCAGAGATGGAGTCTGGAAGGGAGGCCTCTCCACCGAAGGACATTTACCAAACTATTTCTGCGCTCTCAAATATTGTGCAGAAGTTACAAGAGCGGGTCACTTTGGGATTCACAAGACGGCCAATTTGATCTCCCGTACATTCTGGTTGCCAAATTTGATGAACGACTGCAAGAAATATGTAAGATCTTGTATTTCATGAATTCGGAATAAGACAGACAGAGCCAGAACTTGGGGTCTACTTGAGCCCCTTCCTGTACCTGAGAAACCATGGAGCATGATCTCCATGGATTTTATAGTAGAACTTCCCCCATCTGAAGACTTCACTACCATTTTCGTTGTGGTTGATCGTTTGACCAAAATGGCCCACTTTGTACCTCTGCAAGGAACTCCTTCTGCCCCGGAGACTGCCTCAACTTTTATCAAGGAGATTGTAAGGTTGCATGGCATCCCTGACAGCATAGTTTCTGATCGAGGGGTGCAGTTCACTTCTAGATGTTGGAGGGCCTTATGTGAAACTTTGAACATTGAACTCCGCCTCTCCACAGCTTATCACCCACAAACTAATGGACAGACTGAAAGGGTCAATCAAACCCTTGAACAGTACCTACGATGCTTTTCTTCTTTTGTGCAGGATGACTGGCTATCACTTCTCCCACTCGCGGAATTTTCATACAATAATTCCACCCATTCGGCAACCAAACAGTCACCTTTTTTCGCCAATTATGGATACCATCCTTCTTTCTTGCCTGAGCTGCCTATTGATTCTTCTGTACCTGCCGTACAAGACAGGTTGAACTTCCTTAACTCAAACTACCAATTACTGCAGGATACAATCTCCAAGACCCAGGCAGATAATAAAAAGTTCTTCGACAAGAAGAGAAGAGGCAATTTGAATCTTGAACCTTTTCCAGTACCTCGCTGCCCGTCTGCTACCGAACCCGGCCACCCTTGTGATCCTGCACCAGCCTCCTGCTTGGCTTAACGCTGTCTCCAGTGCCTGTGCTAGCTGTCCATCCTACCAGCTTTCCTGAGTCCAGTTCCTTACCAGATGCTCTGCCTGCATCTCCACGTCTGCAACTCAGCTGACAAGTTCTGCACGCAACTACAGGCACTCGTGTAACTCCTCACCCTAGGTCTGTCCCATCCTCAGTGGGGCTTGGGTTAGAGATACAAGGGAGGCCGACCTCGTCATTCCAGACTCCTACCAGGTACGTGACAGTACCAGTCAGCCAGAGATGGAGTCTGGAAGGGAGGCCTCTCCACCGAAGGACATTTACCAAACTATTTCTGCGCTCTCAAATATTGTGCAGAAGTTACAAGAGCGTGTCACTTTGGGATTCACAAGACGGCCAATTTGATCTCCCGTACATTCTGGTTGCCAAATTTGATGAACGACTGCAAGAAATATGTAAGATCTTGTATTTCATGAATTCGGAATAAGACAGACAGAGCCAGAACTTGGGGTCTACTTGAGCCCCTTCCTGTACCTGAGAAACCATGGAGCATGATCTCCATGGATTTTATAGTAGAACTTCCCCCATCTGAAGACTTCACTACCATTTTCGTTGTGGTTGATCGTTTGACCAAAATGGCCCACTTTGTACCTCTGCAAGGAACTCCTTCTGCCCCGGAGACTGCCTCAACTTTTATCAAGGAGATTGTAAGGTTGCATGGCATCCCTGACAGCATAGTTTCTGATCGAGGGGTGCAGTTCACTTCTAGATTTTGGAGGGCCTTATGTGAAACTTTGAACATTGAACTCCGCCTCTCCACAGCTTATCACCCACAAACTAATGGACAGACTGAAAGGGTCAATCAAACCCTTGAACAGTACCTACGATGCTTTTCTTCTTTTGCACAGGATGACTGGCTATCACTTCTCCCACTCGCGGAATTTTCATACAATAATTCCACCCATTCGGCAACCAAACAGTCACCTTTTTTCGCCAATTATGGATACCATCCTTCTTTCTTGCCTGAGCTGCCTATTGATTCTTCTGTACCTGCCGTACAAGACAGGTTGAACTTCCTTAACTCCAACTACCAATTACTGCAGGATACAATCTCCAAGACCCAGGCAGATAATAAAAAGTTATTCGACAAGAAGAGAAGAGGCAATTTGAATCTTGAACCTGGAGATAAGGTCTGGCTTTCCACAGTGAACTTGAAACTAAGTTGCCCCTCGAGGAAGCTTGGCCCAAGATTTTTGGGGCCTTTTCCAGTACCTCGCTGCCAGTCTGCTACCGAACCCGGCCACCCTTGTGATCCTGCACCAGCCTCCTGCTTGGCTTAACGCTGTCTCCAGTGCCTGTGCTAGCTGTCCATCCTACCAGCTTTCCTGAGTCCAGTTCCTTACCAGATGCTCTGCCTGCATCTCCACGTCTGCAACTCAGCTGACAAGTTCTGCACGCAACTACAGGCTCTCGTGTAACTCCTCACCCTAGGTCTGTCCCATCCTCAGTGGGGCTTGGGTTGGAGATACAAGGGAGGCCGACCTCGTCATTCCAGACTCCTACCAGGTACGTGACAGTACCAGTCAGCCAGAGATGGAGTCTGGAAGGGAGGCCTCTCCACCGAAGGACATTTACCAAACTATTTCTGCGCTCTCAAATATTGTGCAGAAGTTACAAGAGCGGGTCACTTTGGGATTCACAAGACGGCTAATTTGATCTCCCGTACATTCTAGTGGCCAAACTTGATGAACGACTGCAAGAAATATGTAAGATCTTGTATTTCATGCCTTCGGAATAAGACAGACAGAGCCAGAACTTGGGGTCTACTTGAGCCCCTTCCTGGAGCTGAGAAACCATGGAGCATGATCTCCATGGATTTTATAGTAGAACTTCCCCCATCTGAAGACTTTACTACCATTTTCGTTGTGGTTGATCGTTTGACCAAAATGGCCCACTTTGTACCTCTGCAAGGAACTCCTTCTGCCCCGGAGACTGCCTCAACTTTTATCAAGGAGATTGTAAGGTTGCATGGCATCCCTGACAGCATAGTTTCTGATCGAGGGGTGCAGTTCACTTCTAGATTTTGGAGGGCCTTATGTGAAACTTTGAACATTGAACTCCGCCTCTCCACAGCTTATCACCCACAAACTAATGGACAGACTGAAAGGGTCAATCAAACCCTTGAACAGTACCTACGATGCTTTTCTTCTTTTGCACAGGATGACTGGCTATCACTTCTCCCACTCGCGGAATTTTCATACAATAATTCCACCCATTCGGTAACCAAACAGTCACCTTTTTTCGCCAATTATGGATACCATCCTTCTTTCTTGCCTGAGCTGCCTATTGATTCTTCTGTACCTGCCGTACAAGACAGGTTGAACTTCCTTAACTCCAACTACCAATTACTGCAGGATACAATCTCCAAGACCCAGGCAGATAATAAAAAGTTATTCGACAAGAAGAGAAGAGGCAATTTGAATCTTGAACCTGGAGATAAGGTCTGGCTTTCCACAGCGAACTTGAAACTAAGTTGCCCCTCGAGGAAGCTTGGCCCAAGATTTTTGGGGCCTTTTCCAGTACCTCGCTGCCCGTCTGCTACCGAACCCGGCCACCCTTGTGATCCTGCACCAGCCTCCTGCTTGGCTTAACGCTGTCTCCAGTGCCTGTGCTAGCTGTCCATCCTACCAGCTTTCCTGAGTCCAGTTCCTTACCAGATGCTCTGCCTGCATCTCCACGTCTGCAACTCAGCTGACAAGTTCTGCACGCAACTACAGGCTCTCGTGTAACTCCTCACCCTAGGTCTGTCCCATCCTCAGTGGGGCTTGGGTTGGAGATACAAGGGAGGCCGACCTCGTCATTCCAGACTCCTACCAGGTACGTGACAGTACCAGTCAGCCAGAGATGGAGTCTGGAAGGGAGGCCTCTCCACCGAAGGACATTTACCAAACTATTTCTGCGCTCTCAAATATTGTGCAGAAGTTACAAGAGCGGGTCACTTTGGGATTCACAAGACGGCTAATTTGATCTCCCGTACATTCTAGTGGCCAAACTTGATGAACGACTGCAAGAAATATGTAAGATCTTGTATTTCATGCCTTCGGAATAAGACAGAGAGAGCCAGAACTTGTGGTCTACTTGAGCCCCTTCCTGTACCTGAGAAACCATGGAGCATGATCTCCATGGATTTTATAGTAGAACTTCCCCCATCTGAAGACTTTACTACCATTTTCGTTGTGGTTGATCGTTTGACCAAAATGGCCCACTTTGTACCTCTGCAAGGTACTCCTTCTGCCCCGGAGACTGCCTCAACTTTTATCAAGGAGATTGTAAGGTTGCATGGCATCCCTGACAGCATAGTCTCTGATCGAGGGGTGCAGTTCACTTCTAGATTTTGGAGGGCCTTATGTGAAACTTTGAACATTGAACTCCGCCTCTCCACAGCTTATCACCCACAAACTAATGGACAGACTGAAAGGGTCAATCAAACCCTTGAACAGTACCTACGATGCTTTTCTTCTTTTGCACAGGATGACTGGCTATCACTTCTCCCACTCGCGGAATTTTCATACAATAATTCCACCCATTCGGTAACCAAACAGTCACCTTTTTTCGCCAATTATGGATACCATCCTTCTTTCTTGCCTGAGCTGCCTATTGATTCTTCTGTACCTGCCGTACAAGACAGGTTGAACTTCCTTAACTCCAACTACCAATTACTGCAGGTCCCAGAACAGTTCAGAGTTGCCGTCCTAGGGCGATGTCATGATCATCCCCTAGCGGGTCACTTTGGGATTCACAAGACGGCTAATTTGATCTCCCGTACATTCTGGTGGCCAAACTTGATGAACGACTGCAAGAAATATGTAAGATCTTGTATTTCATGCCTTCGGAATAAGACAGACAGAGCCAGAACTTGGGGTCTACTTGAGCCCCTTCCTGTACCTGAGAAACCATGGAGCATGATCTCCATGGATTTTATAGTAGAACTTCCCCCATCTGAAGACTTCACTACCATTTTCGTTGTGGTTGATCGTTTGACCAAAATGGCCCACGTTGTACCTCTGCAAGGAACTCCTTCTGCCCCGGAGACTGCCTCAACTTTTATCAAGGAGATTGTAAGGTTGCATGGCATCCCTGACAGCATAGTTTCTGATCGAGGGGTGCAGTTCACTTCTAGATGTTGGAGGGCCTTATGTGAAACTTTGAACATTGAACTCCGCCTCTCCACAGCTTATCACCCACAAACTAATGGACAGACTGAAAGGGTCAATCAAACCCTTGAACAGTACCTACGATGCTTTTCTTCTTTTGCGCAGGATGACTGGCTATCACTTCTCCCACTCGCGGAATTTTCATACAATAATTCCACCCATTCGGCAACCAAACAGTCACCTTTTTTCGCCAATTATGGATACCATCCTTCTTTCTTGCCTGAGCTGCCTATTGATTCTTCTGTACCTGCCGTACAAGACAGGTTGAACTTCCTTAACTCAAACTACCAATTACTGCAGGATACAATCTCCAAGACCCAGGCAGATAATAAAAAGTTCTTCGACAAGAAGAGAAGAGGCAATTTGAATCTTGAACCTTTTCCAGTACCTCGCTGCCCGTCTGCTACCGAACCCGGGCTCCCTTGTGATCCTGCACCAGCCTCCTGCTTGGCTTAACGCTGTCTCCAGTGCCTGTGCTAGCTGTCCATCCTACCAGCTTTCCTGAGTCCAGTTCCTTACCAGATGCTCTGCCTGCATCTCCACGTCTGCAACTCAGCTGACAAGTTCTGCACGCAACTACAGGCACTCGTGTAACTCCTCACCCTAGGTCTGTCCCATCCTCAGTGGGGCTTGGGTTGGAGATACAAGGGAGGCCGACCTCGTCATTCCAGACTCCTACCAGGTACGTGACAGTACCAGTCAGCCAGAGATGGAGTCTGGAAGGGAGGCCTCTCCACCGAAGGACATTTACCAAACTATTTCTGCGCTCTCAAATATTGTGCAGAAGTTACAAGAGCGGGTCACTTTGGGATTCACAAGACGGCCAATTTGATCTCCCGTACATTCTGGTTGCCAAATTTGATGAACGACTGCAAGAAATATGTAAGATCTTGTATTTCATGAATTCGGAATAAGACAGACAGAGCCAGAACTTGGGGTCTACTTGAGCCCCTTCCTGTACCTGAGAAACCATGGAGCATGATCTCCATGGATTTTATAGTAGAACTTCCCCCATCTGAAGACTTCACTACCATTTTCGTTGTGGTTGATCGTTTGACCAAAATGGCCCACTTTGTACCTCTGCAAGGAACTCCTTCTGCCCCGGAGACTGCCTCAACTTTTATCAAGGAGATTGTAAGGTTGCATGGCATCCCTGACAGCATAGTTTCTGATCGAGGGGTGCAGTTCACTTCTAGATGTTGGAGGGCCTTATGTGAAACTTTGAACATTGAACTCCGCCTCTCCACAGCTTATCACCCACAAACTAATGGACAGACTGAAAGGGTCAATCAAACCCTTGAACAGTACCTACGATGCTTTTCTTCTTTTGTGCAGGATGACTGGCTATCACTTCTCCCACTCGCGGAATTTTCATACAATAATTCCACCCATTCGGCAACCAAACAGTCACCTTTTTTCGCCAATTATGGATACCATCCTTCTTTCTTGCCTGAGCTGCCTATTGATTCTTCTGTACCTGCCGTACAAGACAGGTTGAACTTCCTTAACTCAAACTACCAATTACTGCAGGATACAATCTCCAAGACCCAGGCAGATAATAAAAAGTTCTTCGACAAGAAGAGAAGAGGCAATTTGAATCTTGAACCTTTTCCAGTACCTCGCTGCCCGTCTGCTACCGAACCCGGCCACCCTTGTGATCCTGCACCAGCCTCCTGCTTGGCTTAACGCTGTCTCCAGTGCCTGTGCTAGCTGTCCATCCTACCAGCTTTCCTGAGTCCAGTTCCTTACCAGATGCTCTGCCTGCATCTCCACGTCTGCAACTCAGCTGACAAGTTCTGCACGCAACTACAGGCACTCGTGTAACTCCTCACCCTAGGTCTGCCCCATTCTCAGTGGGGCTTGGGTTGGAGACACAAGGGAGGCCGACCTCGTCATTCCAGACTCCTACCAGGTACGTGACAGTACCAGTCAGCCAGAGATGGAGTCTGGAAGGGAGGCCTCTCCACCGAAGGACATTTACCAAACTATTTCTGCGCTCTCAAATATTGTGCAGAAGTTACAAGAGCGGGTCACTTTGGGATTCACAAGACGGCTAATTTGATCTCCCGTACATTCTGGTGGCCAAACTTGATGAACGACTGCAAGAAATATGTAAGATCTTGTATTTCATGCCTTCGGAATAAGACAGACAGAGCCAGAACTTGGGGTCTACTTGAGCCCCTTCCTGTACCTGAGAAACCATGGAGCATGATCTCCATGGATTTTATAGTAGAACTTCCCCCATCTGAAGACTTTACTACCATTTTTGTTGTGGTTGATCGTTTGACCAAAATGGCCCACTTTGTACCTCTGCAAGGAACTCATTCTGCCCCGGAGACTGCCTCAACTTTTATCAAGGAGATTGTAAGGTTGCATGGCATCCCTGACAGCATAGTTTCTGATCGAGGGGTGCAGTTCACTTCTAGATTTTGGAGGGCCTTATGTGAAACATTGAACATTGAACTCCGCCTCTCCACAGCTTATCACCCACAAACTAATGGACAGACTGAAAGGGTCAATCAAACCCTTGAACAGTACCTACGATGCTTTTCTTCTTTTGCACAGGATGACTGGCTATCACTTCTCCCACTCGCGGAATTTTCATACAATAATTCCACCCATTCGGTAACCAAACAGTCACCTTTTTTCGCCAATTATGGATACCATCCTTCTTTCTTGCCTGAGCTGCCTATTGATTCTTCTGTACCTGCCGTACAAGACAGGTTGAACTTCCTTAACTCCAACTACCAATTACTGCAGGTCCCAGAACAGTTCAGAGTTGCCGTCCTAGGGCGATGTCATGATCATCCCCTAGCGGGTCACTTTGGGATTCACAAGACGTCTAATTCGATCTCCCGTACATTCTGGTGGCCAAACTTGATGAACGACTGCAAGAAATATGTAAGATCTTGTATTTCATGCCTTCGGAATAAGACAGACAGAGCCAGAACTTGGGGTCTACTTGAGCCCCTTCCTGTACCTGAGAAACCATGGAGCATGATCTCCATGGATTTTATAGTAGAACTTCCCCCATCTGAAGACTTCACTACCATTTTCGTTGTGGTTGTTCGTTTGACCAAAATGGCCCACTTTCTACCTCTGCAAGGAACTCCTTCTGCCCCGGAGACTGCCTCAACTTTTATCAAGGAGATTGTAAGGTTGCATGGCATCCCTGACAGCATAGTTTCTGATCGAGGGGTGCAGTTCACTTCTAGATGTTGGAGGGCCTTATGTGAAACTTTGAACATTGAACTCCGCCTCTCCACAGCTTATCACCCACAAACTAATGGACAGACTGAAAGGGTCAATCAAACCCTTGAACAGTACCTACGATGCTTTTCTTCTTTTGCGCAGGATGACTGGCTATCACTTCTCCCACTCGCGGAATTTTCATACAATAATTCCACCCATTCGGCAACCAAACAGTCACCTTTTTTCGCCAATTATGGATACCATCCTTCTTTCTTGCCTGAGCTGCCTATTGATTCTTCTGTACCTGCCGTACAAGACAGGTTGAACTTCCTTAACTCAAACTACCAATTACTGCAGGATACAATCTCCAAGACCCAGGCAGATAATAAAAAGTTCTTCGACAAGAAGAGAAGAGGCAATTTGAATCTTGAACCTTTTCCAGTACCTCGCTGCCCGTCTGCTACCGAACCCGGCCACCCTTGTGATCCTGCACCAGTTTCCTGCTTGGCTTAACGCTGTCTCCAGTGCCTGTGCTAGCTGTCCATCCTACCAGCTTTCCTGAGTCCAGTTCCTTACCAGATGCTCTGCCTGCATCTCCACGTCTGCAACTCAGCTGACAAGTTCTGCACGCAACTACAGGCACTCGTGTAACTCCTCACCCTAGGTCTGTCCCATTCTCAGTGGGGCTTGGGTTGGAGACACAAGGGAGGCCGACCTCGTCATTCCAGACTCCTACCAGGTACGTGACAGTACCAGTCAGCCAGAGATGGAGTCTGGAAGGGAGGCCTCTCCACCGAAGGACATTTGCCAAACTATTTCTGCGCTCTCAAATATTGTGCAGAAGTTACAAGAGCGGGTCACTTTGGGATTCACAAGACGGCTAATTTGATCTCCCGTACATTCTGGTGGCCAAACTTGATGAACGACTGCAAGAAATATGTAAGATCTTGTATTTCATGCCTTCGGAATAAGACAGACAGAGCCAGAACTTGGGGTCTACTTGAGCCCCTTCCTGTACCTGAGAAACCATGGAGCATGATCTCCATGGATTTTATAGTAGAACTTCCCCCATCTGAAGACTTCACTACCATTTTCGTTGTGGTTGATCGTTTGACCAAAATGGCCCACTTTGTACCTCTGCAAGGAACTCCTTCTGCCCCGGAGACTGCCTCAACTTTTATCAAGGAGATTGTAAGGTTGCATGGCATCCCTGACAGCATAGTTTCTGATCGAGGGGTGCAGTTCACTTCTAGATTTTGGAGGGCCTTATGTGAAACTTTGAACATTGAACTCCGCCTCTCCACAGCTTATCACCCACAAACTAATGGACAGACTGAAAGGGTCAATCAAACCCTTGAACAGTACCTACGATGCTTTTCTTCTTTTGCACAGGATGACTGGCTATCACTTCTCCCACTCGCGGAATTTTCATACAATAATTCCACCCATTCGGCAACCAAACAGTCACCTTTTTTCGCCAATTATGGATACCATCCTTCTTTCTTGCCTGAGCTGCCTATTGATTCTTCTGTACCTGCCGTACAAGACAGGTTGAACTTCCTTAACTCCAACTACCAATTACTGCAGGATACAATCTCCAAGACCCAGGCAGATAATAAAAAGTTATTCGACAAGAAGAGAAGAGGCAATTTGAATCTTGAACCTGGAGATAAGGTCTGGCTTTCCACAGTGAACTTGAAACTAAGTTGCCCCTCGAGGAAGCTTGGCCCAAGATTTTTGGGGCCTTTTCCAGTACCTCGCTGCCAGTCTGCTACCGAACCCGGCCACCCTTGTGATCCTGCACCAGCCTCCTGCTTGGCTTAACGCTGTCTCCAGTGCCTGTGCTAGCTGTCCATCCTACCAGCTTTCCTGAGTCCAGTTCCTTACCAGATGCTCTGCCTGCATCTCCACGTCTGCAACTCAGCTGACAAGTTCTGCACGCAACTACAGGCTCTCGTGTAACTCCTCACCCTAGGTCTGTCCCATCCTCAGTGGGGCTTGGATTGGAGATACAAGGGAGGCCGACCTCGTCATTCCAGACTCCTACCAGGTACGTGACAGTACCAGTCAGCCAGAGATGGAGTCTGGAAGGGAGGCCTCTCCACCGAAGGACATTTACCAAACTATTTCTGCGCTCTCAAATATTGTGCAGAAGTTACAAGAGCGGGTCACTTTGGGATTCACAAGACGGCTAATTTGATCTCCCGTACATTCTAGTGGCCAAACTTGATGAACGACTGCAAGAAATATGTAAGATCTTGTATTTCATGCCTTCGGAATAAGACAGACAGAGCCAGAACTTGGGGTCTACTTGAGCCCCTTCCTGGAGCTGAGAAACCATGGAGCATGATCTCCATGGATTTTATAGTAGAACTTCCCCCATCTGAAGACTTTACTACCATTTTCGTTGTGGTTGATCGTTTGACCAAAATGGCCCACTTTGTACCTCTGCAAGGAACTCCTTCTGCCCCGGAGACTGCCTCAACTTTTATCAAGGAGATTGTAAGGTTGCATGGCATCCCTGACAGCATAGTTTCTGATCGAGGGGTGCAGTTCACTTCTAGATTTTGGAGGGCCTTATGTGAAACTTTGAACATTGAACTCCGCCTCTCCACAGCTTATCACCCACAAACTAATGGACAGACTGAAAGGGTCAATCAAACCCTTGAACAGTACCTACGATGCTTTTCTTCTTTTGCACAGGATGACTGGCTATCACTTCTCCCACTCGCGGAATTTTCATACAATAATTCCACCCATTCGGTAACCAAACAGTCACCTTTTTTCGCCAATTATGGATACCATCCTTCTTTCTTGCCTGAGCTGCCTATTGATTCTTCTGTACCTGCCGTACAAGACAGGTTGAACTTCCTTAACTCCAACTACCAATTACTGCAGGTCCCAGAACAGTTCAGAGTTGCCGTCCTAGGGCGATGTCATGATCATCCCCTAGCGGGTCACTTTGGGATTCACAAGACGGCTAATTTGATCTCCCGTACATTCTGGTGGCCAAACTTGATGAACGACTGCAAGAAATATGTAAGATCTTGTATTTCATGCCTTCGGAATAAGACAGACAGAGCCAGAACTTGGGGTCTACTTGAGCCCCTTCCTGTACCTGAGAAACCATGGAGCATGATCTCCATGGATTTTATAGTAGAACTTCCCCCATCTGAAGACTTCACTACCATTTTCGTTGTGGTTGATCGTTTGACCAAAATGGCCCACGTTGTACCTCTGCAAGGAACTCCTTCTGCCCCGGAGACTGCCTCAACTTTTATCAAGGAGATTGTAAGGTTGCATGGCATCCCTGACAGCATAGTTTCTGATCGAGGGGTGCAGTTCACTTCTAGATGTTGGAGGGCCTTATGTGAAACTTTGAACATTGAACTCCGCCTCTCCACAGCTTATCACCCACAAACTAATGGACAGACTGAAAGGGTCAATCAAACCCTTGAACAGTACCTACGATGCTTTTCTTCTTTTGCGCAGGATGACTGGCTATCACTTCTCCCACTCGCGGAATTTTCATACAATAATTCCACCCATTCGGCAACCAAACAGTCACCTTTTTTCGCCAATTATGGATACCATCCTTCTTTCTTGCCTGAGCTGCCTATTGATTCTTCTGTACCTGCCGTACAAGACAGGTTGAACTTCCTTAACTCAAACTACCAATTACTGCAGGATACAATCTCCAAGACCCAGGCAGATAATAAAAAGTTCTTCGACAAGAAGAGAAGAGGCAATTTGAATCTTGAACCTTTTCCAGTACCTCGCTGCCCGTCTGCTACCGAACCCGGGCTCCCTTGTGATCCTGCACCAGCCTCCTGCTTGGCTTAACGCTGTCTCCAGTGCCTGTGCTAGCTGTCCATCCTACCAGCTTTCCTGAGTCCAGTTCCTTACCAGATGCTCTGCCTGCATCTCCACGTCTGCAACTCAGCTGACAAGTTCTGCACGCAACTACAGGCACTCGTGTAACTCCTCACCCTAGGTCTGTCCCATCCTCAGTGGGGCTTGGGTTGGAGATACAAGGGAGGCCGACCTCGTCATTCCAGACTCCTACCAGGTACGTGACAGTACCAGTCAGCCAGAGATGGAGTCTGGAAGGGAGGCCTCTCCACCGAAGGACATTTACCAAACTATTTCTGCGCTCTCAAATATTGTGCAGAAGTTACAAGAGCGGGTCACTTTGGGATTCACAAGACGGCCAATTTGATCTCCCGTACATTCTGGTTGCCAAATTTGATGAACGACTGCAAGAAATATGTAAGATCTTGTATTTCATGAATTCGGAATAAGACAGACAGAGCCAGAACTTGGGGTCTACTTGAGCCCCTTCCTGTACCTGAGAAACCATGGAGCATGATCTCCATGGATTTTATAGTAGAACTTCCCCCATCTGAAGACTTCACTACCATTTTCGTTGTGGTTGATCGTTTGACCAAAATGGCCCACTTTGTACCTCTGCAAGGAACTCCTTCTGCCCCGGAGACTGCCTCAACTTTTATCAAGGAGATTGTAAGGTTGCATGGCATCCCTGACAGCATAGTTTCTGATCGAGGGGTGCAGTTCACTTCTAGATGTTGGAGGGCCTTATGTGAAACTTTGAACATTGAACTCCGCCTCTCCACAGCTTATCACCCACAAACTAATGGACAGACTGAAAGGGTCAATCAAACCCTTGAACAGTACCTACGATGCTTTTCTTCTTTTGTGCAGGATGACTGGCTATCACTTCTCCCACTCGCGGAATTTTCATACAATAATTCCACCCATTCGGCAACCAAACAGTCACCTTTTTTCGCCAATTATGGATACCATCCTTCTTTCTTGCCTGAGCTGCCTATTGATTCTTCTGTACCTGCCGTACAAGACAGGTTGAACTTCCTTAACTCAAACTACCAATTACTGCAGGATACAATCTCCAAGACCCAGGCAGATAATAAAAAGTTCTTCGACAAGAAGAGAAGAGGCAATTTGAATCTTGAACCTTTTCCAGTACCTCGCTGCCCGTCTGCTACCGAACCCGGCCACCCTTGTGATCCTGCACCAGCCTCCTGCTTGGCTTAACGCTGTCTCCAGTGCCTGTGCTAGCTGTCCATCCTACCAGCTTTCCTGAGTCCAGTTCCTTACCAGATGCTCTGCCTGCATCTCCACGTCTGCAACTCAGCTGACAAGTTCTGCACGCAACTACAGGCACTCGTGTAACTCCTCACCCTAGGTCTGCCCCATTCTCAGTGGGGCTTGGGTTGGAGACACAAGGGAGGCCGACCTCGTCATTCCAGACTCCTACCAGGTACGTGACAGTACCAGTCAGCCAGAGATGGAGTCTGGAAGGGAGGCCTCTCCACCGAAGGACATTTACCAAACTATTTCTGCGCTCTCAAATATTGTGCAGAAGTTACAAGAGCGGGTCACTTTGGGATTCACAAGACGGCTAATTTGATCTCCCGTACATTCTGGTGGCCAAACTTGATGAACGACTGCAAGAAATATGTAAGATCTTGTATTTCATGCCTTCGGAATAAGACAGACAGAGCCAGAACTTGGGGTCTACTTGAGCCCCTTCCTGTACCTGAGAAACCATGGAGCATGATCTCCATGGATTTTATAGTAGAACTTCCCCCATCTGAAGACTTTACTACCATTTTTGTTGTGGTTGATCGTTTGACCAAAATGGCCCACTTTGTACCTCTGCAAGGAACTCATTCTGCCCCGGAGACTGCCTCAACTTTTATCAAGGAGATTGTAAGGTTGCATGGCATCCCTGACAGCATAGTTTCTGATCGAGGGGTGCAGTTCACTTCTAGATTTTGGAGGGCCTTATGTGAAACATTGAACATTGAACTCCGCCTCTCCACAGCTTATCACCCACAAACTAATGGACAGACTGAAAGGGTCAATCAAACCCTTGAACAGTACCTACGATGCTTTTCTTCTTTTGCACAGGATGACTGGCTATCACTTCTCCCACTCGCGGAATTTTCATACAATAATTCCACCCATTCGGTAACCAAACAGTCACCTTTTTTCGCCAATTATGGATACCATCCTTCTTTCTTGCCTGAGCTGCCTATTGATTCTTCTGTACCTGCCGTACAAGACAGGTTGAACTTCCTTAACTCCAACTACCAATTACTGCAGGTCCCAGAACAGTTCAGAGTTGCCGTCCTAGGGCGATGTCATGATCATCCCCTAGCGGGTCACTTTGGGATTCACAAGACGTCTAATTCGATCTCCCGTACATTCTGGTGGCCAAACTTGATGAACGACTGCAAGAAATATGTAAGATCTTGTATTTCATGCCTTCGGAATAAGACAGACAGAGCCAGAACTTGGGGTCTACTTGAGCCCCTTCCTGTACCTGAGAAACCATGGAGCATGATCTCCATGGATTTTATAGTAGAACTTCCCCCATCTGAAGACTTCACTACCATTTTCGTTGTGGTTGTTCGTTTGACCAAAATGGCCCACTTTCTACCTCTGCAAGGAACTCCTTCTGCCCCGGAGACTGCCTCAACTTTTATCAAGGAGATTGTAAGGTTGCATGGCATCCCTGACAGCATAGTTTCTGATCGAGGGGTGCAGTTCACTTCTAGATGTTGGAGGGCCTTATGTGAAACTTTGAACATTGAACTCCGCCTCTCCACAGCTTATCACCCACAAACTAATGGACAGACTGAAAGGGTCAATCAAACCCTTGAACAGTACCTACGATGCTTTTCTTCTTTTGCGCAGGATGACTGGCTATCACTTCTCCCACTCGCGGAATTTTCATACAATAATTCCACCCATTCGGCAACCAAACAGTCACCTTTTTTCGCCAATTATGGATACCATCCTTCTTTCTTGCCTGAGCTGCCTATTGATTCTTCTGTACCTGCCGTACAAGACAGGTTGAACTTCCTTAACTCAAACTACCAATTACTGCAGGATACAATCTCCAAGACCCAGGCAGATAATAAAAAGTTCTTCGACAAGAAGAGAAGAGGCAATTTGAATCTTGAACCTTTTCCAGTACCTCGCTGCCCGTCTGCTACCGAACCCGGCCACCCTTGTGATCCTGCACCAGTTTCCTGCTTGGCTTAACGCTGTCTCCAGTGCCTGTGCTAGCTGTCCATCCTACCAGCTTTCCTGAGTCCAGTTCCTTACCAGATGCTCTGCCTGCATCTCCACGTCTGCAACTCAGCTGACAAGTTCTGCACGCAACTACAGGCACTCGTGTAACTCCTCACCCTAGGTCTGTCCCATTCTCAGTGGGGCTTGGGTTGGAGACACAAGGGAGGCCGACCTCGTCATTCCAGACTCCTACCAGGTACGTGACAGTACCAGTCAGCCAGAGATGGAGTCTGGAAGGGAGGCCTCTCCACCGAAGGACATTTGCCAAACTATTTCTGCGCTCTCAAATATTGTGCAGAAGTTACAAGAGCGGGTCACTTTGGGATTCACAAGACGGCTAATTTGATCTCCCGTACATTCTGGTGGCCAAACTTGATGAACGACTGCAAGAAATATGTAAGATCTTGTATTTCATGCCTTCGGAATAAGACAGACAGAGCCAGAACTTGGGGTCTACTTGAGCCCCTTCCTGTACCTGAGAAACCATGGAGCATGATCTCCATGGATTTTATAGTAGAACTTCCCCCATCTGAAGACTTCACTACCATTTTCGTTGTGGTTGATCGTTTGACCAAAATGGCCCACTTTGTACCTCTGCAAGGAACTCCTTCTGCCCCGGAGACTGCCTCAACTTTTATCAAGGAGATTGTAAGGTTGCATGGCATCCCTGACAGCATAGTTTCTGATCGAGGGGTGCAGTTCACTTCTAGATTTTGGAGGGCCTTATGTGAAACTTTGAACATTGAACTCCGCCTCTCCACAGCTTATCACCCACAAACTAATGGACAGACTGAAAGGGTCAATCAAACCCTTGAACAGTACCTACGATGCTTTTCTTCTTTTGCACAGGATGACTGGCTATCACTTCTCCCACTCGCGGAATTTTCATACAATAATTCCACCCATTCGGCAACCAAACAGTCACCTTTTTTCGCCAATTATGGATACCATCCTTCTTTCTTGCCTGAGCTGCCTATTGATTCTTCTGTACCTGCCGTACAAGACAGGTTGAACTTCCTTAACTCCAACTACCAATTACTGCAGGATACAATCTCCAAGACCCAGGCAGATAATAAAAAGTTATTCGACAAGAAGAGAAGAGGCAATTTGAATCTTGAACCTGGAGATAAGGTCTGGCTTTCCACAGTGAACTTGAAACTAAGTTGCCCCTCGAGGAAGCTTGGCCCAAGATTTTTGGGGCCTTTTCCAGTACCTCGCTGCCAGTCTGCTACCGAACCCGGCCACCCTTGTGATCCTGCACCAGCCTCCTGCTTGGCTTAACGCTGTCTCCAGTGCCTGTGCTAGCTGTCCATCCTACCAGCTTTCCTGAGTCCAGTTCCTTACCAGATGCTCTGCCTGCATCTCCACGTCTGCAACTCAGCTGACAAGTTCTGCACGCAACTACAGGCTCTCGTGTAACTCCTCACCCTAGGTCTGTCCCATCCTCAGTGGGGCTTGGATTGGAGATACAAGGGAGGCCGACCTCGTCATTCCAGACTCCTACCAGGTACGTGACAGTACCAGTCAGCCAGAGATGGAGTCTGGAAGGGAGGCCTCTCCACCGAAGGACATTTACCAAACTATTTCTGCGCTCTCAAATATTGTGCAGAAGTTACAAGAGCGGGTCACTTTGGGATTCACAAGACGGCTAATTTGATCTCCCGTACATTCTAGTGGCCAAACTTGATGAACGACTGCAAGAAATATGTAAGATCTTGTATTTCATGCCTTCGGAATAAGACAGACAGAGCCAGAACTTGGGGTCTACTTGAGCCCCTTCCTGGAGCTGAGAAACCATGGAGCATGATCTCCATGGATTTTATAGTAGAACTTCCCCCATCTGAAGACTTTACTACCATTTTCGTTGTGGTTGATCGTTTGACCAAAATGGCCCACTTTGTACCTCTGCAAGGAACTCCTTCTGCCCCGGAGACTGCCTCAACTTTTATCAAGGAGATTGTAAGGTTGCATGGCATCCCTGACAGCATAGTTTCTGATCGAGGGGTGCAGTTCACTTCTAGATTTTGGAGGGCCTTATGTGAAACTTTGAACATTGAACTCCGCCTCTCCACAGCTTATCACCCACAAACTAATGGACAGACTGAAAGGGTCAATCAAACCCTTGAACAGTACCTACGATGCTTTTCTTCTTTTGCACAGGATGACTGGCTATCACTTCTCCCACTCGCGGAATTTTCATACAATAATTCCACCCATTCGGTAACCAAACAGTCACCTTTTTTCGCCAATTATGGATACCATCCTTCTTTCTTGCCTGAGCTGCCTATTGATTCTTCTGTACCTGCCGTACAAGACAGGTTGAACTTCCTTAACTCCAACTACCAATTACTGCAGGATACAATCTCCAAGACCCAGGCAGATAATAAAAAGTTATTCGACAAGAAGAGAAGAGGCAATTTGAATCTTGAACCTGGAGATAAGGTCTGGCTTTCCACAGCGAACTTGAAACTAAGTTGCCCCTCGAGGAAGCTTGGCCCAAGATTTTTGGGGCCTTTTCCAGTACCTCGCTGCCCGTCTGCTACCGAACCCGGCCACCCTTGTGATCCTGCACCAGCCTCCTGCTTGGCTTAACGCTGTCTCCAGTGCCTGTGCTAGCTGTCCATCCTACCAGCTTTCCTGAGTCCAGTTCCTTACCAGATGCTCTGCCTGCATCTCCACGTCTGCAACTCAGCTGACAAGTTCTGCACGCAACTACAGGCTCTCGTGTAACTCCTCACCCTAGGTCTGTCCCATCCTCAGTGGGGCTTGGGTTGGAGATACAAGGGAGGCCGACCTCGTCATTCCAGACTCCTACCAGGTACGTGACAGTACCAGTCAGCCAGAGATGGAGTCTGGAAGGGAGGCCTTGTATCTCCAACCCAAGCCCCACTGAGAATGGGACAGACCTAGGGTGAGGAGTTACACGAGTGCCTGTAGTTGCGTGCAGAACTTGTCAGCTGAGTTGCAGACGTGGAGATGCAGGCAGAGCATCTGGTAAGGAACTGGACTCAGGAAAGCTGGTAGGATGGACAGCCAGCACAGGCACTGGAGAAAGCGTTAAGCCAAGCAGGAGGCTGGTGCAGGATCACAAGGGTGGCCGGGTTCGGTAGCAGACGGGCAGCGAGGTACTGGAGAAGGTTCAAGATTCAAATTGCCTTTTCTCTTCTTGTCGAAGAACTTTTTATTATCTGCCTGGGTCTTGGAGATTGTATCCTGCAGTAATTGGTAGTTGGAGTTAAGGAAGTTCAACCTGTCTTGTACGGCAGGTACAGAAGAATCAATAGGCAGCTCAGGCAAGAAAGAAGGATGGTATCCATAATTGGCGAAAAAAGGTGACTGTTTGGTTGCCGAATGGGTGGAATTATTGTATGAAAATTCCGCGAGTAGGAGAAGTGATAGCCAGTCATCCTGTGCAAAAGAAGAAAAGCATCGTAGGTACTGTTCAAGGGTTTGATTGACCCTTTCAGTCTGTCCATTAGTTTGTGGGTGATAAGCTGTGGAGAGGCGGAGTTTAATGTTCAAAGTTTCACATAAGGCCCTCCAAAATCTAGAAGTGAACTGCACCCCTCGATCAGAAACTATGCTGTCAGGGATGCCATGCAACATTACAATCTCCTTGATAAAAGTTGAGGCAGTCTCGGGGCAGAAGGAGTTCCTTGCAGAGGTACAAAGTGGGCCATTTTGGTCAAACGATCAACCACAACGAAAATGGTAGTGAAGTCTTCAGATGGGGGAAGTTCTACTATAAAATCCATGGAGATCATGCTCCATGGTTTCTCAGGTACAGGAAGGGGCTCAAGTAGACCCCAAGTTCTGGCTCTGTCTGTCTTATTCCGAAGGCATGAAATACAAGATCTTACATATTTCTTGCAGTCGTTCATCAAGTTTGGCCACCAGAATGTACGGGAGATCAAATTAGCCGTCTTGTGAATCCCAAAGTGACCCGCTAGGGGATGATCATGACATCGCCCTAGGACGGCAACTCTGAACTGTTCTGGGACCTGCAGTAATTGGTAGTTGGAGTTAAGGAAGTTCAACCTGTCTTGTACGGCAGGTACAGAAGAACCAATAGGCAGCTCAGGCAAGAAAGAAGGATGGTATCCATAATTGGCGAAAATAGGTGACTGTTTGGTTACCGAATGGGTGGAATTATTGTATGAAAATTCCACGAGTGGGAGAAGTGATAGCCAGTCATCCTGTTCAAAAGAAGAAAAGCATCGTAGGTACTGTTCAAGGGTTTGATTGACCCTTTCAGTCTGTCCATTAGTTTGTGGGTGATAAGCTGTGGAGAGGCGGAGTTCAATGTTCAAAGTTTCACATAAGGCCCTCCAAAATCTAGAAGTGAACTGCACCCCTCGATCAGAAACTATGCTGTCAGGGATGCCATGCAACCTTACAATCTCCTTGATAAAAGTTGAGGCAGTCTCCGGGGCAGAAGGAGTTCCTTGCAGAGGTACAAAGTGGGCCATTTTGGTCAAACGATCAACCACAACGAAAATGGTAGTGAAGTCTTCAGATGGGGGAAGTTCTACTATAAAATCCATGGAGATCATGCTCCATGGTTTCTCAGGTACAGGAAGGGGCTCAAGTAGACCCCAAGTTCTGGCTCTGTCTGTCTTATTCCGAAGGCATGAAATACAAGATCTTACATATTTCTTGCAGTCGTTCATCAAATTTGGGCACCAGAATGTACGGGAGATCAAATTGGCCGTCTTGTGAATTCCAAAGTGACCCGCTCTTGTAACTTCTGCACAATATTTTCTTCTGTACCTGCCGTACAAGACAGGTTGAACTTCCTGAACTCAAACTACCAATTACTGCAGGATACAATCTCCAAGACCCAGGCAGATAATAAAAAGTTCTTCGACAAGAAGAGAAGAGGCAATTTGAATCTTGAACCTTTTCCAGTACCTCGCTGCCCGTCTGCTACCGAACCCGGCCACCCTTGTGATCGTGCACCAGCCTCCTGCTTGGCTTAACGCTGTCTCCAGTGCCTGTGCTAGCTGTCCATCCTACCAGCTTTCCTGAGTCCAGTTCCTTACCAGATGCTCTGCCTGCATCTCCACGTCTGCAAATCAGCTGACAAGTTCTGCACGCAACTACATGCACTCGTGTAACTCCTCACCCTAGGTCTGTCCCATCCTCAGTGGGGCTTGGGTTGGAGATACAAGGGAGGCCGACCTCGTCATTCCAGACTCCTACCAGGTACGTGACAGTACCAGTCAGCCAGAGATGGAGTCTGGAAGGGAGGCCTCTCCACCGAAGGACATTTACCAAACTATTTCTGCGCTCTCAAATATTGTGCAGAAGTTACAAGAGCGGGTCACTTTGGGATTCACAAGACGGCCAATTTGAGCTCCCGTACATTCTGGTTGCCAAATTTGATGAACGACTGCAAGAAATATGTAAGATCTTGTATTTCATGCCTTCAGAATAAGACAGACAGAGCCAGAACTTGGGGTCTACTTGAGCCCCTTCCTGTACCTGAGAAACCATGGAGCATGATCTCCATGGATTTTATAGTAGAACTTCCCCCATCTGAAGACTTCACTACCATTTTCGTTGTGGTTGATCGTTTGACCAAAATGGCCCACTTTGTACCTCTGCAAGGAACTCCTTCTGCCCCGGAGACTGCCTCAACTTTTATCAAGGAGATTGTAATGTTGCATGGCATCCCTGACAGCATAGTTTCTGATCGAGGGGTGCAGTTCACTTCTAGATTTTGGAGGGCCTTATGTGAAACTTTGAACATTGAACTCCGCCTCTCCACAGCTTATCACCCACAAACTAATGGACAGACTGAAAGGGTCAATCAAACCCTTGAACAGTACCTACGATGCTTTTCTTCTTTTGCACAGGATGACTGGCTATCACTTCTCCCACTCGTGGAATTTTCATACAATAATTCCAAAAATTCGGTAACCAAACAGTCACCTTTTTTCGCCAATTATGGATACCATCCTTCTTTCTTGCCTGAGCTGCCTATTGATTCTTCTGTACCTGCCGTACAAGACAGGTTGAACTTCCTTAACTCCAACTACCAATTACTGCAGGATACAATCTCCAAGACCCAGGCAGATAATAAAAAGTTCTTCGACAAGAAGAGAAGAGGCAATTTGAATCTAGAACCTTTTCCAGTACCTCGCTGCCCGTCTGCTACCGAACCCGGCCACCCTTGTGATCCTGCACCAGCCTCCTGCTTGGCTTAACGCTTTCTCCAGTGCCTATGCTAGCTGTCCATCCTACCAGCTTTCCTGAGTCCAGTTCCTTACTAGATGCTCTGCCTGCATCTCCACGTCTGCAACTCAGCTGACAAGTTCTGCACGCAACTACAGGCACTCGTGTAACTCCTCACCCTAGGTCTGTCCCATTCTCAGTGGGGCTTGGGTTGGAGACACAAGGGAGGCCGACCTCGTCATTCCAGACTCCTACCAGGTACGTGACAGTACCAGTCAGCCAGAGATGGAGTCTGGAAGGGAGGCCTCTCCACCGAAGGACATTTACCAAACTATTTCTGCGCTCTCAAATATTGTGCAGAAGTTACAAGTGCGGGTCACTTTGGGATTCACAAGACGGCTAATTTGATCTCCCGTACATTCTGGTTGCCAAACTTGATGAACGACTGCAAGAAATATGTAAGATCTTGTATTTCATGCCTTCGGAATAAGACAGACAGAGCCAGAACTTGGGGTCTACTTGAGCCCCTTCCTGTACCTGAGAAACCATGGAGCATGATCTCCATGGATTTTATAGTAGAACTTCCCCCATCTGAAGACTTTACTACCATTTTTGTTGTGGTTGATCGTTTGACCAAAATGGCCCACTTTGTACCTCTGCAAGGAACTCATTCTGCCCCGGAGACTGCCTCAACTTTTATCAAGGAGATTGTAAGGTTGCATGGCATCCCTGACAGCATAGTTTCTGATCGAGGGGTGCAGTTCACTTCTAGATTTTGGAGGGCCTTATGTGAAACATTGAACATTGAACTCCGCCTCTCCACAGCTTATCACCCACAAACTAATGGACAGACTGAAAGGGTCAATCAAACCCTTGAACAGTACCTACGATGCTTTTCTTCTTTTGCACAGGATGACTGGCTATCACTTCTCCCACTCGCGGAATTTTCATACAATAATTCCACCCATTCGGTAACCAAACAGTCACCTTTTTTCGCCAATTATGGATACCATCCTTCTTTCTTGCCTGAGCTGCCTATTGATTCTTCTGTACCTGCCGTACAAGACAGGTTGAACTTCCTTAACTCCAACTACCAATTACTGCAGGTCCCAGAACAGTTCAGAGTTGCCGTCCTAGGGCGATGTCATGATCATCCCCTAGCGGGTCACTTTGGGATTCACAAGACGGCTAATTCGATCTCCCGTACATTCTGGTGGCCAAACTTGATGAACGACTGCAAGAAATATGTAAGATCTTGTATTTCATGCCTTCGGAATAAGACAGACAGAGCCAGAACTTGGGGTCTACTTGAGCCCCTTCCTGTACCTGAGAAACCATGGAGCATGATCTCCATGGATTTTATAGTAGAACTTCCCCCATCTGAAGACTTCACTACCATTTTCGTTGTGGTTGTTCGTTTGACCAAAATGGCCCACTTTGTACCTCTGCAAGGAACTCCTTCTGCCCCGGAGACTGCCTCAACTTTTATCAAGGAGATTGTAAGGTTGCATGGCATCCCTGACAGCATAGTTTCTGATCGAGGGGTGCAGTTCACTTCTAGATGTTGGAGTGCCTTATGTGAAACTTTGAACATTGAACTCCGCCTCTCCACAGCTTATCACCCACAAATTAATGGACAGACTGAAAGGGTCAATCAAACCCTTGAACAGTACCTACGATGCTTTTCTTCTTTTGCGCAGGATGACTGGCTATCACTTCTCCCACTCGCGGAATTTTCATACAATAATTCCACCCATTCGGCAACCAAACAGTCACCTTTTTTCGCCAATTATGGATACCATCCTTCTTTCTTGCCTGAGCTGCCTATTGATTCTTCTGTACCTGCCGTACAAGACAGGTTGAACTTCCTTAACTCAAACTACCAATTACTGCAGGATACAATCTCCAAGACCCAGGCAGATAATAAAAAGTTCTTCGACAAGAAGAGAAGAGGCAATTTGAATCTTGAACCTTTTCCAGTACCTCGCTGCCCGTCTGCTACCGAACCCGGCCACCCTTGTGATCCTGCACCAGTTTCCTGCTTGGCTTAACGCTGTCTCCAGTGCCTGTGCTAGCTGTCCATCCTACCAGCTTTCCTGAGTCCAGTTCCTTACCAGATGCTCTGCCTGCATCTCCACGTCTGCAACTCAGCTGACAAGTTCTGCACGCAACTACAGGCACTCGTGTAACTCCTCACCCTGGGTCTGTCCCATCCTCAGTGGGGCTTGGGTTGGAGATACAAGGGAGGCCGACCTCTTTATTCCAGACTCCTACCAGGTACGTGACATTACCAGTCAGCCAGAGATGGAGTCTGGAAGGGAGGCCTCTCCACCGAAGGACATTTACCAAACTATTTCTGCGCTCTCAAATATTGTGCAGAAGTTACAAGAGCGGGTCACTTTGGGATTCACAAGACGGCCAATTTGATCTCCCGTACATTCTGGTGGCCAAATTTGATGAACGACTGCAAGAAATATGTAAGATCTTGTATTTCATGCCTTCGGAATAAGACAGACAGAGCCAGAACTTGGGGTCTACTTGAGCCCCTTCCTGTACCTGAGAAACCATGGAGCATGATCTCCATGGATTTTATAGTAGAACTTCCCCCATCTGAAGACTTCACTACCATTTTCGTTGTGGTTGATCGTTTGACCAAAATGGCCCACTTTGTACCTCTGCAAGGAACTCCTTCTGCCCCGGAGACTGCCTCAACTTTTATCAAGGAGATTGTAAGGTTGCATGGCATCCCTGACAGCATAGTTTCTGATCGAGGGGTGCAGTTCACTTCTAGATTTTGGAGGGCCTTATGTGAAACTTTGAACATTGAACTCCGCCTCTCCACAGCTTATCACCCACAAACTAATGGACAGACTGAAAGGGTCAATCAAACCCTTGAACAGTACCTACGATGATTTTCTTCTTTTGCACAGGATGACTGGCTATCACTTCTCCCACTCACGGAATTTTCATACAATAATTCCACCCATTCGGCAACCAAACAGTCACCTTTTTTCGCCAATTATGGATACCATCCTTCTTTGTTGCCTGAGCTGCCTATTGATTCTTCTGTACCTGCCGTACAAGACAGGTTGAACTTCCTTAACTCCAACTACCAATTACTGCAGGATACAATCTCCAAGACCCAGGCAGATAATAAAAAGTTCTTCGACAAGAAGAGAAAAGGCAATTTGAATCTTGAACCTTTTCCAGTACCTCGCTGCCCGTCTGCTACCGAACCCGGCCACCCTTGTGATCCTGCACCAGTTTCCTGCTTGGCTTAACGCTGTCTCCAGTGCCTGTGCTAGCTGTCCATCCTACCAGCTTTCCTGAGTCCAGTTCCTTACCAGATGCTCTGCCTGCATCTCCACGTCTGCAACTCAGCTGACAAGTTCTGCACGCAACTACAGGCACTCGTGTAACTCCTCACCCTGGGTCTGTCCCATCCTCAGTGGGGCTTGGGTTGGAGATACAAGGGAGGCCGACCTCTTTATTCCAGACTCCTACCAGGTACGTGACATTACCAGTCAGCCAGAGATGGAGTCTGGAAGGGAGGCCTCTCCACCGAAGGACATTTACCAAACTATTTCTGCGCTCTCAAATATTGTGCAGAAGTTACAAGAGCGGGTCACTTTGGGATTCACAAGACGGCCAATTTGATCTCCCGTACATTCTGGTGGCCAAATTTGATGAACGACTGCAAGAAATATGTAAGATCTTGTATTTCATGCCTTCGGAATAAGACAGACAGAGCCAGAACTTGGGGTCTACTTGAGCCCCTTCCTGTACCTGAGAAACCATGGAGCATGATCTCCATGGATTTTATAGTAGAACTTCCCCCATCTGAAGACTTCACTACCATTTTCGTTGTGGTTGATCGTTTGACCAAAATGGCCCACTTTGTACCTCTGCAAGGAACTCCTTCTGCCCCGGAGACTGCCTCAACTTTTATCAAGGAGATTGTAAGGTTGCATGGCATCCCTGACAGCATAGTTTCTGATCGAGGGGTGCAGTTCACTTCTAGATTTTGGAGGGCCTTATGTGAAACTTTGAACATTGAACTCCGCCTCTCCACAGCTTATCACCCACAAACTAATGGACAGACTGAAAGGGTCAATCAAACCCTTGAACAGTACCTACGATGCTTTTCTTCTTTTGCACAGGATGACTGGCTATCACTTCTCCCACTCGCGGAATTTTCATACAATAATTCCACCCATTCGGCAACCAGTCACCTTTTTTCGCCAATTATGGATACCATCCTTCTTTCTTGCCTGAGCTGCCTATTGATTCTTCTGTACCTGCCGTACAAGACAGGTTGAACTTCCTTAACTCCAACTACCAATTACTGCAGGATACAATCTCCAAGACCCAGGCAGATAATAAAAAGTTCTTCGACAAGAACAGAAGAGGCAATTTGAATCTTGAACCTGGAGATAAGGTCTGGCTTTCCACAGCGAACTTGAAACTAAGTTGCCCCTCGAGGAAGCTTGGCCCAAGATTTTTGGGGCCTTTTCCAGTACCTCGCTGCCCGTCTGCTACCGAACCCGGCCACCCTTGTGATCCTGCACCAGCCTCCTGCTTGGCTTAACGCTGTCTCCAGTGCCTGTGCTAGCTGTCCATCCTACCAGCTTTCCTGAGTCCAGTTCCTTACCAGATGCTCTGCCTGCATCTCCACGTCTGCAACTCAGCTGACAAGTTCTGCACGCAACTACAGGCTCTCGTGTAACTCCTCACCCTAGGTCTGTCCCATCCTCAGTGGGGCTTGGGTTGGAGATACAAGGGAGGCCGACCTCGTCATTCCAGACTCCTACCACGTACGTGACAGTACCAGTCAGCCAGAGATGGAGTTTGGAAGGGAGGCCTCTCCACCGAAGGACATTTACCAAACTATTTCTGCGCTCTCAAATATTGTGCAGAAGTTACAAGAGCGGGTCACTTTGGGATTCACAAGACGGCTAATTTGATCTCCCGTACATTCTAGTGGCCAAACTTGATGAACGACTGCAAGAAATATGTAAGATCTTGTATTTCATGCCTTCGGAATAAGACAGACAGAGCCAGAACTTGGGGTCTACTTGAGCCCCTTCCTGTACCTGAGAAACCATGGAGCATGATCTCCATGGATTTTATAGTAGAACTTCCCCCATCTGAAGACTTTACTACCATTTTCGTTGTGGTTGATCGTTTGACCAAAATGGCCCACTTTGTACCTCTGCAAGGAACTCCTTCTGCCCCGGAGACTGCCTCAACTTTTATCAAGGAGATTGTAAGGTTGCATGGCATCCCTGACAGCATAGTTTCTGATCGAGGGGTGCAGTTCACTTCTAGATTTTGGAGGGCCTTATGTGAAACTTTGAACATTGAACTCCGCCTCTCCACAGCTTATCACCCACAAACTAATGGACAGACTGAAAGGGTCAATCAAACCCTTGAACAGTACCTACGATGCTTTTCTTCTTATGCACAGGATGACTGGCTATCACTTCTCCCACTCGCGGAATTTTCATACAATAATTCCACCCATTCGGTAACCAAACAGTCAAATTTTTTCGCCAATTATGGATACCATCCTTCTTTCTTGCCTGAGCTGCCTATTGATTCTTCTGTACCTGCCGTACAAGACAGGTTGAACTTCCTTAACTCCAACTACCAATTACTGCAGGTCCCAGAACAGTTCAGAGTTTCCGTCCTAGGGCGATGTCATGATCATCCCCTAGCGGGTCACTTTGGGATTCACAAGACGGCTAATTTGATCTCCCGTACATTCTGGTGGCCAAACTTGATGAACGACTGCAAGAAATATGTAAGATCTTGTATTTCATGCCTTCGGAATAAGACAGACAGAGCCAGAACTTGGGGTCTACTTGAGCCCCTTCCTGTACCTGAGAAACCATGGAGCATGATCTCCATGGATTTTATAGTAGAACTTCCCCCATCTGAAGACTTCACTACCATTTTCGTTGTGGTTGATCGTTTGACCAAAATGGCCCACTTTGTACCTCTGCAAGGAACTCCTTCTGCCCCGGAGACTGCCTCAACTTTTATCAAGGAGATTGTAAGGTTGCATGGCATCCCTGACAGCATAGTTTCTGATCGAGGGGTGCAGTTCACTTCTAGATTTTGGAGGGCCTTATGTGAAACTTTGAACATTGAACTCCGCCTCTCCACAGCTTATCACCCACAAACTAATGGACAGACTGAAAGGGTCAATCAAACCCTTGAACAGTACCTACGATGCTTTTCTTCTTATGCACAGGATGACTGGCTATCACTTCTCCCACTCGCGGAATTTTCATACAATAATTTCACCCATTCGGCAACCAAACAGTCACCTTTTTGCGCCAATTATGGATACCATTCTTCTTTCTTGCCTAAGCTGCCTAATGATTCTTCTGTACCTGCCGTACAAGACAGGTTGAACTTCCTTAACTCCAACTACCAATTACTGCAGGATACAATCTCCAAGACCCAGGCAGATAATAAAAAGTTCTTCGACAAGAAGAGAAGAGGCAATTTGAATCTTGAACCTGGAGATAAGGTCTGGCTTTCCACAGCGAACTTGAAACTAAGTTGCCCCTCGAGGAAGCTTGGCCCAAGATTTTTGGGGCCTTTTCCAGTACCTCGCTGCCCGTCTGCTACCGAACCCGGCCACCCTTGTGATCCTGCACCAGCCTCCTGCTTGGCTTAACGCTGTCTCCAGTGCCTGTGCTAGCTGTCCATCCTACCAGCTTTCCTGAGTCCAGTTCCTTACCAGATGCTCTGCCTGCATCTCCACGTCTGCAGCTCAGCTGACAAGTTCTGCACGCAACTACAGGCACTCGTGTAACTCCTCACCCTAGGTCTGTCCCATCCTCAGTGGGGCTTGGGTTGGAGATACAAGGGAGGCCGACCTCGTCATTCCAGACTCCTACCAGGTACGTGACAGTACCAGTCAGCCAGAGATGGAGTCTGGAAGGGAGGCCTCTCCACCGAAGGACATTTACCAAACTATTTCTGCGCTCTCAAATATTGTGCAGAAGTTACAAGAGCGGGTCACTTTGGGATTCACAAGACGGCCAATTTGATCTCCCGTACATTCTGGTGGCCAAATTTGATGAACGACTGCAAGAAATATGTAAGATCTTGTATTTCATGCCTTCGGAATAAGACAGACAGAGCCAGAACTTGGGGTCTACTTGAGCCCCTTCCTGTACCTGAGAAACCATGGAGCATGATCTCCATGGATTTTATAGCAGAACTTCCCCCATCTGAAGACTTTACTACCATTTTCGTTGTGGTTGATCGTTTGACCAAAATGGCCCACTTTGTACCTCTGCAAGGAACTCCTTCTGCCCCGGAGACTGCCTCAACTTTTATCAAGGAGATTGTAAGGTTGCATGGCATCCCTGACAGCATAGTTTCTGATCGAGGGGTGCAGTTCACTTCTAGATTTTGGAGGGCCCCACTGAGGATGGGACAGACCTAGGGTGAGGAGTTACACGAGTGCCTGTAGTTGCGTGCAGAACTTGTCAGCTAAGTTGCAGACGTGGAGATGCAGGCAGAGCATCTGGTAAGGAACTGGACTCAGGAAAGCTGGTAGGATGGACAGCTAGCACAGGCACTGGAGACAGCGTTAAGCCAAGCAGGAGGCTGGTGCAGGATCACAAGGGTGGCCCGGTTCGGTAGCAGACGGGCAGCGAGGTACTGGAAAAGGTTCAAGATTCAAATTGTCTCTTCTCTTCTTGTCGAAGAACTTTTTATTATCTGCCTGGGTCTTGGAGATTGTATCCTGCAGTAATTGGTAGTTTGAGTTAAGGAAGTTCAACCTGTCTTGTACGGCAGGTACAGAAGAATCAATAGGCAGCTCAGGCAAGAAAGAAGGATGGTATCCATAATTGGCGAAAAAAGGTGACTGTTTGGTTGCCGAATGTGTGGAATTATTGTATGAAAATTCCGCGAGTGGGAGAAGTGATAGCCAGTCATCCTGCGCAAAAGAAGAAAAGCATCGTAGGTACTGTTCAAGGGTTTGATTGACCCTTTCAGTCTGTCCATTAGTTTGTGGGTGATAAGCTGTGGAGAGGCGGAGTTCAATGTTCAAAGTTTCACATAAGGCCCTCCAACATCTAGAAGTGAACTGCACCCCTCGATCAGAAACTATGCTGTCAGGGATGCCATGCAACCTTACAATCTCCTTGATAAAAGTTATGGCAGTCTCCGGGGCAGAAGGAGTTCCTTGCAGAGGTACAAAGTGGGCCATTTTGGTCAAACGATCAACCACAACGAAAATGGTAGTGAAGTCTTCAGATGGGGGAAGTTCTACTATAAAATCCATGGAGATCATGCTCCATGGTTTCTCAGGTACAGGAAGGGGCTCAAGTAGACCCCAAGTTCTGGCTCTGTCTGTCTTATTCCGAAGGCATGAAATACAAGATCTTACATATTTCTTGCAGTCGTTCATCAAGTTTGGCCACCAGAATGTAAGGGAGATCAAATTAGCCGTCTTGTGAATCCCAAAGTGACCCGCTAGGGGATGATCATGACATCGCCCTAGGACGGCAACTCTGAACTGTTCTGGGACCTGCAGTAATTGGTAGTTGGAGTTAAGGAAGTTCAACCTGTCTTGTACGGCAGGTACAGAAGAATCAATAGGCAGCTCAGGCAAGAAAGAAGGATGGTATCCATAATTGGCGAAAAAAGGTGACTGTTTGGTTACCGAATGGGTGGAATTATTGTATGAAAATTCCGCGAGTGGGAGAAGTGATAGCCAGTCATCCTGTGCAAAAGAAGAAAAGCATCGTAGGTACTGTTCAAGGGTTTGATTGACCCTTTCAGTCTGTCCATTAGTTTGTGGGTGATAAGCTGTGGAGAGGCGGAGTTCAATGTTCAATATTTCACATAAGGCCCTCCAAAATCTAGAAGTGAACTGCACCCCTCGATCAGAAACTATGCTGTCAGGGATGCCATGCAACCTTACAATCTCCTTGATAAAAGTTGAGGCAGTCTCCGGGGCAGAAGGAGTTCCTTGCAGAGGTACAAAGTGGGCCATTTTGGTCAAACGATCAACCACAACGAAAATGGTAGTAAAGTCTTCAGATGGGGGAAGTTCTACTATAAAATCCATGGAGATCATGCTCCATGGTTTCTCAGGTACAGGAAGGGGCTCAAGTAGACCCCAAGTTCTGGCTCTGTCTGTCTTATTCCGAAGGCATGAAATACAAGATCTTACATATTTCTTGCAGTCGTTCATCAAGTTCGGCCACCAGAATGTACGGGAGATCAAATTAGCCGTCTTGTGAATCCCAAAGTGACCCGCTCTTGTAACTTCTGCACAATATTTGAGAGCGCAGAAATAGTTTGGTAAATGTCCTTCGGTGGAGAGGCCTCCCTTCCAGACTCCATCTCTGGCTGACTGGTACTGTCACGTACCTGGTAGGAGTCTGGAATGACGAGGTCGGCCTCCCTTGTATCTCCAACCCAAGCCCCACTGAGAATGGGACAGACCTAGGGTGAGGAGTTACACGAGTGCCTGTAGTTGCGTGCAGAACTTGTCAGCTGAGTTGCAGACGTGGAGATGCAGGCAGAGCATCTGGTAAGGAACTGGACTCAGGAAAGCTGGTAGGATGGACAGCTAGCACAGGCACTGGAGAAAGCGTTAAGCCAAGCAGGAGGCTGGTGCAGGATCACAAGGGTGGCCGGGTTCGGTAGCAGACGGGCAGCGAGGTACTGGAAAAGGTTCAAGATTCAAATTGCCTCTTCTCTTCTTGTCGAAGAACTTTTTATTATCTGCCTGGGTCTTGGAGATTGTATCCTGCAGTAATTGGTAGTTGGAGTTAAGAAAGTTCAACCTGTCTAGTACGGCAGGTACAGAAGAATCAATAGGCAGCTCAGGCAAGAAAGAAGGATGGTATCCATAATTGGCGAAAAAAGGTGACTGTTTGGTTGCCGAATGGGTGGAATTATTGTATGAAAATTCCGCGAGTGGGAGAAGTGATAGCCAGTCATCCTGTGCAAAAGAAGAAAAGCATCGTAGGTACTGTTCTAGGGTTTGATTGACCCTTTCAGTCTGTCCATTAGTTTGTGAGTGATAAGCTGTGGAGAGGCGGAGTTCAATGTTCAAAGTTTCACATAAGGCCCTCCAAAATCTAGAAGTGAACTGCATCCCTCGATCAGAAACTATGCTGTCAGGGATGCCATGCAACCTTACAATCTCCTTGATAAAAGTTGAGGCAGTCTCCGGGGCAGAAGGAGTTCCTTGCAGAGGTACAAAGTGGGCCATTTTGGACAAACGATCAACCACAACGAAAATGGTAGTGAAGTCTTCAGATGGGGGAAGTTCTACTATAAAATCCATGGAGATCATGCTCCATGGTTTCTCAGGTACAGGAAGGGGCTCAAGTAGACCCCAAGATCTGGCTCTGTCTGTCTTATTCCGAAGGCATGAAATACAAGATCTTACATATTTCTTGCAGTCGTTCATCAAGTTTGGCCACCAGAATGTACGGGAGATCAAATTTGCCGTCTTGTGAATCCCAAAGTGACCCGCTAGGGGATGATCATGACATCGCCCTAGGACGGCAACTCTGAACTGTTCTGGGACCTGCAGTAATTGGTAGTTGGAGTTAAGGAAGTTCAACCTGTCTTGTACGGCAGGTACAGAAGAATCAATAGGCAGCTCAGGCATGAAAGAAGGATGGTATCCATAATTGGCGAAAAAAGGTGACTGTTTGGTTGCCGAATGGGTGGAATTATTGTATGAAAATTCCGCGAGTGGGAGAAGTGATAGCCAGTCATCCTGTGCAAAAGAAGAAAAGCCTCGTAGGTACTGTTCAAGGGTTTGATTGACCCTTTCAGTCTGTCCATTAGTTTGTGGGTGATAAGCTGTGGAGAGGCGGAGTTCAATGTTCAAAGTTTCACATAAGGCCCTCCAAAATCTAGAAGTGAACTGCACCCCTCGATTAGAAACTATGCTGTCAGGGATGCCATGCAACCTTACAATCTCCTTGATAAAAGTTGAGGCAGTCTCCGGGGCAGAAGGAGTTCCTTGCAGAGGTACAAAGTGGGCCATTTTGGTCAAACGATCAACCACAACGAAAATGGTAGTGAAGTCTTCAGATGGGGGAAGTTCTACTATAAAATCCATGGAGATCATGCTCCATGGTTTCTCAGGTACAGGAAGGGGCTCAAGTAGACCCCAAGTTCTGGCTCTGTCTGTCTTATTCCGAAGGCATGAAATACAAGATCTTACATATTTCTTGCAGTCGTTCATCAAACTTGGCCACCAGAATGTACGGGAGATCAAATTAGCCGTCTTGTGAATCCCAAAGTGACCCGCTCTTGTAACTTCTGCACAATATTTGAGAGCGCAGAAATAGTTTGGTAAATGTCCTTCGGTGGCGAGGCCTCCCTTCCAGACTCCATCTCTGGCTGACTGGTACTGTCACGTACCTGGTAGGAGTCTGGAATGACGAGGTCGGCCTCCCTTGTATCTCCAACCCAAGCCCCACTGAGGATGGGACAGACCTAGGGTTAGGAGTTACACGAGAGCCTGTAGTTGCGTGCAGAACTTGTCAGCTGAGTTGCAGACGTGGAGATGCAGGCAGAGCATCTGGTAAGGAACTGGACTCAGGAAAGCTGGTAGGATGGACAGCTAGCACAGGCACTGGAGACAGCGTTAAGCCAAGCAGGAGGCTGGTGCAGGATCACAAGGGTGGCCGGGTTCGGTAGCAGACGGGCAGCGAGGTACTGGAAAAGGTTCAAGATTCAAATTGCCTCTTCTCTTCTTGTCGAAGAACTTTTTATTATCTGCCTGGGTCTTGGAGATTGTATCCTGCAGTAATTGGTAGTTTGAGTTAAGGAAGTTCAACCTGTCTTGTACGGCAGGTACAGAAGAATCAATAGGCAGCTCAGGCAAGAAAGAAGGATGGTATCCATAATTGGCGAAAAAAGGTGACTGTTTGGTTACCGAATGGGTGGAATTATTGTATGAAAATTCCGCGAGTGGGAGAAGTGATAGCCAGTCATCCTGTGCAAAAGAAGAAAAGCATCGTAGGTACTGTTCAAGGGTTTGATTGACCCTTTCAGTCTGTCCATTAGTTTGTGGGTGATAAGCTGTGGAGAGGCGGAGTTCAATGTTCAAAGTTTCACATAAGGCCCTCCAAAATCTAGAAGTGAACTGCACCCCTCGATTAGAAACTATGCTGTCAGGGATGCCATGCAACCTTACAATCTCCTTGATAAAAGTTGAGGCAGTCTCCGGGGCAGAAGGAGTTCCTTGCAGAGGTACAAAGTGGGCCATTTTGGTCAAACGATCAACCACAACGAAAATGGTAGTGAAGTCTTCAGATGGGGGAAGTTCTACTATAAAATCCATGGAGATCATGCTCCATGGTTTCTCAGGTACAGGAAGGGGCTCAAGTAGACCCCAAGTTCTGGCTCTGTCTGTCTTATTCCGAAGGCATGAAATACAAGATCTTACATATTTCTTGCAGTCGTTCATCAAATTTGGCCACCAGAATGTACGGGAGATCAAATTAGCCGTCTTGTGAATCCCAAAGTGACCCGCTCTTGTAACTTCTGCACAATATTTGAGAGCGCAGAAATAGTTTGGTAAATGTCCTTCGGTGGAGAGGCCTCCCTTCCAGACTCCATCTCTGGCTGACTGGTACTGTCACGTACCTGGTAGGAGTCTGGAATGACGAGGTCGGCCTCCCTTGTATCTCCAACCCAAGCCCCACTGAGGATGGGACAGACCTAGGGTTAGGAGTTACACGAGAGCCTGTAGTTGCGTGCAGAACTTGTCAGCTGAGTTGCAGACGTGGAGATGCAGGCAGAGCATCTGGTAAGGAACTGGACTCAGGAAAGCTGGTAGGATGGACAGCTAGCACAGGCACTGGAGACAGCGTTAAGCCAAGCAGGAGGCTGGTGCAGGATCACAAGGGTGGCCGGGTTCGGTAGCAGACGGGCAGCGAGGTACTGGAAAAGGTTCAAGATTCAAATTGCCTCTTCTCTTCTTGTCGAAGAACTTTTTATTATCTGCCTGGGTCTTGGAGATTGTATCCTGCAGTAATTGGTAGTTTGAGTTAAGGAAGTTCAACCTGTCTTGTACGGCAGGTACAGAAGAATCAATAGGCAGCTCAGGCAAGAAAGAAGGATGGTATCCATAATTGGCGAAAAAAGGTGACTGTTTGGTTGCCGAATGGGTGGAATTATTGTATGAAAATTCCGCGAGTGGGAGAAGTGATAGCCAGTCATCCTGCGCAAAAGAAGAAAAGCATCGTAGGTACTGTTCAAGGGTTTGATTGACCCTTTCAGTCTGTCCATTAGTTTGTGGGTGATAAGCTGTGGAGAGGCGGAGTTCAATGTTCAAAGTTTCACATAAGGCCCTCCAACATCTAGAAGTGAACTGCACCCCTCGATCAGAAACTATGCTGTCAGGGATGCCGTGCAACCTTACAATCTCCTTGATAAAAGTTGAGGCAGTCTCCGGGGCAGAAGGAGTTCCTTGCAGAGGTACAAAGTGGGCCATTTTGGTCAAACGATCAACCACAACGAAAATGGTAGTGAAGTCTTCAGATGGGGGAAGTTCTACTATAAAATCCATGGAGATCATGCTCCATGGTTTCTCAGGTACAGGAAGGGGCTCAAGTAGACCCCAAGTTCTGGCTCTGTCTGTCTTATTCCGAAGGCATGAAATACAAGATCTTACATATTTCTTGCAGTCGTTCATCAAGTTTGGCCACCAGAATGTAAGGGAGATCAAATTAGCCGTCTTGTGAATCCCAAAGTGACCCGCTAGGGGATGATCATGACATCGCCCTAGGACGGCAACTCTGAACTGTTCTGGGACCTGCAGTAATTGGTAGTTGGAGTTAAGGAAGTTCAACCTGTCTTGTACGGCAGGTACAGAAGAATCAATAGGCAGCTCAGGCAAGAAAGAAGGATGGTATCCATAATTGGCGAAAAAAGGTGACTGTTTGGTTACCGAATGGGTGGAATTATTGTATGAAAATTCCGCGAGTGGGAGAAGTGATAGCCAGTCATCCTGTGCAAAAGAAGAAAAGCATCGTAGGTACTGTTCAAGGGTTTGATTGACCCTTTCAGTCTGTCCATTAGTTTGTGGGTGATAAGCTGTGGAGAGGCGGAGTTCAATGTTCAATATTTCACATAAGGCCCTCCAAAATCTAGAAGTGAACTGCACCCCTCGATCAGAAACTATGCTGTCAGGGATGCCATGCAACCTTACAATCTCCTTGATAAAAGTTGAGGCAGTCTCCGGGGCAGAAGGAGTTCCTTGCAGAGGTACAAAGTGGGCCATTTTGGTCAAACGATCAACCACAACGAAAATGGTAGTAAAGTCTTCAGATGGGGGAAGTTCTACTATAAAATCCATGGAGATCATGCTCCATGGTTTCTCAGGTACAGGAAGGGGCTCAAGTAGACCCCAAGTTCTGGCTCTGTCTGTCTTATTCCGAAGGCATGAAATACAAGATCTTACATATTTCTTGCAGTCGTTCATCAAGTTCGGCCACCAGAATGTACGGGAGATCAAATTAGCCGTCTTGTGAATCCCAAAGTGACCCGCTCTTGTAACTTCTGCACAATATTTGAGAGCGCAGAAATAGTTTGGTAAATGTCCTTCGGTGGAGAGGCCTCCCTTCCAGACTCCATCTCTGGCTGACTGGTACTGTCACGTACCTGGTAGGAGTCTGGAATGACGAGGTCGGCCTCCCTTGTATCTCCAACCCAAGCCCCACTGAGAATGGGACAGACCTAGGGTGAGGAGTTACACGAGTGCCTGTAGTTGCGTGCAGAACTTGTCAGCTGAGTTGCAGACGTGGAGATGCAGGCAGAGCATCTGGTAAGGAACTGGACTCAGGAAAGCTGGTAGGATGGACAGCTAGCACAGGCACTGGAGAAAGCGTTAAGCCAAGCAGGAGGCTGGTGCAGGATCACAAGGGTGGCCGGGTTCGGTAGCAGACGGGCAGCGAGGTACTGGAAAAGGTTCAAGATTCAAATTGCCTCTTCTCTTCTTGTCGAAGAACTTTTTATTATCTGCCTGGGTCTTGGAGATTGTATCCTGCAGTAATTGGTAGTTGGAGTTAAGAAAGTTCAACCTGTCTAGTACGGCAGGTACAGAAGAATCAATAGGCAGCTCAGGCAAGAAAGAAGGATGGTATCCATAATTGGCGAAAAAAGGTGACTGTTTGGTTGCCGAATGGGTGGAATTATTGTATGAAAATTCCGCGAGTGGGAGAAGTGATAGCCAGTCATCCTGTGCAAAAGAAGAAAAGCATCGTAGGTACTGTTCTAGGGTTTGATTGACCCTTTCAGTCTGTCCATTAGTTTGTGAGTGATAAGCTGTGGAGAGGCGGAGTTCAATGTTCAAAGTTTCACATAAGGCCCTCCAAAATCTAGAAGTGAACTGCATCCCTCGATCAGAAACTATGCTGTCAGGGATGCCATGCAACCTTACAATCTCCTTGATAAAAGTTGAGGCAGTCTCCGGGGCAGAAGGAGTTCCTTGCAGAGGTACAAAGTGGGCCATTTTGGACAAACGATCAACCACAACGAAAATGGTAGTGAAGTCTTCAGATGGGGGAAGTTCTACTATAAAATCCATGGAGATCATGCTCCATGGTTTCTCAGGTACAGGAAGGGGCTCAAGTAGACCCCAAGATCTGGCTCTGTCTGTCTTATTCCGAAGGCATGAAATACAAGATCTTACATATTTCTTGCAGTCGTTCATCAAGTTTGGCCACCAGAATGTACGGGAGATCAAATTTGCCGTCTTGTGAATCCCAAAGTGACCCGCTAGGGGATGATCATGACATCGCCCTAGGACGGCAACTCTGAACTGTTCTGGGACCTGCAGTAATTGGTAGTTGGAGTTAAGGAAGTTCAACCTGTCTTGTACGGCAGGTACAGAAGAATCAATAGGCAGCTCAGGCATGAAAGAAGGATGGTATCCATAATTGGCGAAAAAAGGTGACTGTTTGGTTGCCGAATGGGTGGAATTATTGTATGAAAATTCCGCGAGTGGGAGAAGTGATAGCCAGTCATCCTGTGCAAAAGAAGAAAAGCCTCGTAGGTACTGTTCAAGGGTTTGATTGACCCTTTCAGTCTGTCCATTAGTTTGTGGGTGATAAGCTGTGGAGAGGCGGAGTTCAATGTTCAAAGTTTCACATAAGGCCCTCCAAAATCTAGAAGTGAACTGCACCCCTCGATTAGAAACTATGCTGTCAGGGATGCCATGCAACCTTACAATCTCCTTGATAAAAGTTGAGGCAGTCTCCGGGGCAGAAGGAGTTCCTTGCAGAGGTACAAAGTGGGCCATTTTGGTCAAACGATCAACCACAACGAAAATGGTAGTGAAGTCTTCAGATGGGGGAAGTTCTACTATAAAATCCATGGAGATCATGCTCCATGGTTTCTCAGGTACAGGAAGGGGCTCAAGTAGACCCCAAGTTCTGGCTCTGTCTGTCTTATTCCGAAGGCATGAAATACAAGATCTTACATATTTCTTGCAGTCGTTCATCAAACTTGGCCACCAGAATGTACGGGAGATCAAATTAGCCGTCTTGTGAATCCCAAAGTGACCCGCTCTTGTAACTTCTGCACAATATTTGAGAGCGCAGAAATAGTTTGGTAAATGTCCTTCGGTGGCGAGGCCTCCCTTCCAGACTCCATCTCTGGCTGACTGGTACTGTCACGTACCTGGTAGGAGTCTGGAATGACGAGGTCGGCCTCCCTTGTATCTCCAACCCAAGCCCCACTGAGGATGGGACAGACCTAGGGTTAGGAGTTACACGAGAGCCTGTAGTTGCGTGCAGAACTTGTCAGCTGAGTTGCAGACGTGGAGATGCAGGCAGAGCATCTGGTAAGGAACTGGACTCAGGAAAGCTGGTAGGATGGACAGCTAGCACAGGCACTGGAGACAGCGTTAAGCCAAGCAGGAGGCTGGTGCAGGATCACAAGGGTGGCCGGGTTCGGTAGCAGACGGGCAGCGAGGTACTGGAAAAGGTTCAAGATTCAAATTGCCTCTTCTCTTCTTGTCGAAGAACTTTTTATTATCTGCCTGGGTCTTGGAGATTGTATCCTGCAGTAATTGGTAGTTTGAGTTAAGGAAGTTCAACCTGTCTTGTACGGCAGGTACAGAAGAATCAATAGGCAGCTCAGGCAAGAAAGAAGGATGGTATCCATAATTGGCGAAAAAAGGTGACTGTTTGGTTGCCGAATGGGTGGAATTATTGTATGAAAATTCCGCGAGTGGGAGAAGTGATAGCCAGTCATCCTGCGAAAAAGAAGAAAAGCATCGTAGGTACTGTTCAAGGGTTTGATTGACCCTTTCAGTCTGTCCATTAGTTTGTGGGTGATAAGCTGTGGAGAGGCGGAGTTCAATGTTCAAAGTTTCACATAAGGCCCTCCAACATCTAGAAGTGAACTGCACCCCTCGATCAGAAACTATGCTGTCAGGGATGCCGTGCAACCTTACAATCTCCTTGATAAAAGTTGAGGCAGTCTCCGGGGCAGAAGGAGTTCCTTGCAGAGGTACAAAGTGGGCCATTTTGGTCAAACGATCAACCACAACGAAAATGGTAGTGAAGTCTTCAGATGGGGGAAGTTCTACTATAAAATCCATGGAGATCATGCTCCATGGTTTCTCAGGTACAGGAAGGGGCTCAAGTAGACCCCAAGTTCTGGCTCTGTCTGTCTTATTCCGAAGGCATGAAATACAAGATCTTACATATTTCTTGCAGTCGTTCATCAAGTTTGGCCACCAGAATGTAAGGGAGATCAAATTAGCCGTCTTGTGAATCCCAAAGTGACCCGCTAGGGGATGATCATGACATCGCCCTAGGATGGCAACTCTGAACTGTTCTGGGACCTGCAGTAATTGGTAGTTGGAGTTAAGGAAGTTCAACCTGTCTTGTACGGCAGGTACAGAAGAATCAATAGGCAGCTCAGGCAAGAAAGAAGGATGGTATCCATAATTGGCGAAAAAAGGTGACTGTTTGGTTACCGAATGGGTGGAATTATTGTATGAAAATTCCGCGAGTGGGAGAAGTGATAGCCAGTCATCCTGTGCAAAAGAAGAAAAGCATCGTAGGTACTGTTCAAGGGTTTGATTGACCCTTTCAGTCTGTCCATTAGTTTGTGGGTGATAAGCTGTGGTGAGGCGGAGTTCAATGTTCAAAGTTTCACATAAGGCCCTCCAAAATCTAGAAGTGAACTGCACCCCTCGATTAGAAACTATGCTGTCAGGGATGCCATGCAACCTTACAATCTCCTTGATAAAAGTTGAGGCAGTCTCCGGGGCAGAAGGAGTTCCTTGCAGAGGTACAAAGTGGGCCATTTTGGTCAAACGATCAACCACAACGAAAATGGTAGTGAAGTCTTCAGATGGGGGAAGTTCTACTATAAAATCCATGGAGATCATGCTCCATGGTTTCTCAGGTACAGGAAGGGGCTCAAGTAGACCCCAAGTTCTGGCTCTGTCTGTCTTATTCCGAAGGCATGAAATACAAGATCTTACATATTTCTTGCAGTCGTTCATCAAATTTGGCCACCAGAATGTACGGGAGATCAAATTAGCCGTCTTGTGAATCCCAAAGTGACCCGCTCTTGTAACTTCTGCACAATATTTGAGAGCGCAGAAATAGTTTGGTAAATGTCCTTCGGTGGAGAGGCCTCCCTTCCAGACTCCATCTCTGGCTGACTGGTACTGTCACGTACCTGGTAGGAGTCTGGAATGACGAGGTCGGCCTCCCTTGTATCTCCAACCCAAGCCCCACTGAGGATGGGACAGACCTAGGGTTAGGAGTTACACGAGAGCCTGTAGTTGCGTGCAGAACTTGTCAGCTGAGTTGCAGACGTGGAGATGCAGGCAGAGCATCTGGTAAGGAACTGGACTCAGGAAAGCTGGTAGGATGGACAGCTAGCACAGGCACTGGAGACAGCGTTAAGCCAAGCAGGAGGCTGGTGCAGGATCACAAGGGTGGCCGGGTTCGGTAGCAGACGGGCAGCGAGGTACTGGAAAAGGTTCAAGATTCAAATTGCCTCTTCTCTTCTTGTCGAAGAACTTTTTATTATCTGCCTGGGTCTTGGAGATTGTATCCTGCAGTAATTGGTAGTTTGAGTTAAGGAAGTTCAACCTGTCTTGTACGGCAGGTACAGAAGAATCAATAGGCAGCTCAGGCAAGAAAGAAGGATGGTATCCATAATTGGCGAAAAAAGGTGACTGTTTGGTTGCCGAATGGGTGGAATTATTGTATGAAAATTCCGCGAGTGGGAGAAGTGATAGCCAGTCATCCTGCGCAAAAGAAGAAAAGCATCGTAGGTACTGTTCAAGGGTTTGATTGACCCTTTCAGTCTGTCCATTAGTTTGTGGGTGATAAGCTGTGGAGAGGCGGAGTTCAATGTTCAAAGTTTCACATAAGGCCCTCCAACATCTAGAAGTGAACTGCACCCCTCGATCAGAAACTATGCTGTCAGGGATGCCGTGCAACCTTACAATCTCCTTGATAAAAGTTGAGGCAGTCTCCGGGGCAGAAGGAGTTCCTTGCAGAGGTACAAAGTGGGCCATTTTGGTCAAACGATCAACCACAACGAAAATGGTAGTGAAGTCTTCAGATGGGGGACGTTCTACTATAAAATCCATGGAGATCATGCTCCATGGTTTCTCAGGTACAGGAAGGGGCTCAAGTAGACCCCAAGTTCTGGCTCTGTCTGTCTTATTCCGAAGGCATGAAATACAAGATCTTACATATTTCTTGCAGTCGTTCATCAAGTTTGGCCACCAGAATGTAAGGGAGATCAAATTAGCCGTCTTGTGAATCCCAAAGTGACCCGCTAGGGGATGATCATGACATCGCCCTAGGACGGCAACTCTGAACTGTTCTGGGACCTGCAGTAATTGGTAGTTGGAGTTAAGGAAGTTCAACCTGTCTTGTACGGCAGGTACAGAAGAATCAATAGGCAGCTCAGGCAAGAAAGAAGGATGGTATCCATAATTGGCGAAAAAAGGTGACTGTTTGGTTACCGAATGGGTGGAATTATTGTATGAAAATTCCGCGAGTGGGAGAAGTGATAGCCAGTCATCCTGTGCAAAAGAAAAAAAGCATCGTAGGTACTGTTCAAGGGTTTGATTGACCCTTTCAGTCTGTCCATTAGTTTGTGGGTGATAAGCTGTGGAGAGGCGGAGTTCAATGTTCAATGTTTCACATAAGGCCCTCCAAAATCTAGAAGTGAACTGCACCCCTCGATCAGAAACTATGCTGTCAGGGATGCCATGCAACCTTACAATCTCCTTGATAAAAGTTGAGGCAGTCTCCGGGGCAGAAGGAGTTCCTTGCAGAGGTACAAAGTGGGCCATTTTGGTCAAACGATCAACCACAACGAAAATGGTAGTAAAGTCTTCAGATGGGGGAAGTTCTACTATAAAATCCATGGAGATCATGCTCCATGGTTTCTCAGGTACAGGAAGGGGCTCAAGTAGACCCCAAGTTCTGGCTCTGTCTGTCTTATTCCGAAGGCATGAAATACAAGATCTTACATATTTCTTGCAGTCGTTCATCAAGTTTGGCCACCAGAATGTACGGGAGATCAAATTAGCCGTCTTGTGAATCCCAAAGTGACCCGCTAGGGGATGATCATGACATCGCCCTAGGACGGCAACTCTGAACTGTTCTGGGATAAAGATTTGCCTCTTATGGAAGTACAGGCCATCCCTTAGTTGAAGAGCCAGGTCCTTGGAAGGCGGTTGGTCTTCCACATATTTTCTTATTTGTGACATCAGATCCGCCTGAAGAAGTAAAAAATTATTGGCTGGTAGAATAGTATCAGGTTCCGAGGATACAAATGGATCACTGAACATGCGGGACAAGGCATCTGGTTTCCCGTTCTTTGAGCCAGGACGGTAGGTTATATGAAACATGAAACGAGAGAAAAAAAGTGCCCATCTTGCCTGCCGAGGTCTTAGGCGTTTAGTTGTCTTCAAATATTCAAGATTCTTGTGATCTGTGAAGATAAGAATTGGGTGAGAAGCTCCCTCCAAAAGGTAACGCCATTCTTCAAGAGCGGCCTTGATAGCCAGTAGCTCTCGGTCACCAACATCATAATTCCTTTCGGAAGGATTTAATTTTTTAGAGAAGAAGGCCACAGGGTGGAGCAATGATTTGGGCCCTTGGCGTTGGGAAATGCATTTTCCCCAACTGCATTTTCCGAGGCGTCTACCTCCAAAACATAATCTAAGGAGGGATCGGGATGTTTCAAGATGGGAGCTGAGGTGAATAAGGCTTTCAACTGTTCAAACGCTGTCTGAGCCTCTGGGGTCCATCGAAAGGGAACATGCTGTTTCGTTAGCTGAGTAATGGGAGTGATGATGCCAGAAAAGTCCTTAATAAATTTTCTATAAAAGTTAGCAAACCCCACGAACCTCTGTACAGCTTTTCTGTCAGTAGGAGCAGGCCATTCCAAGACAGAAGCGACTTTCTGAGGGTCCATGGAGATTCCCTCGGCGGAGATGACAAGCCCTAGGAAATGCACAACTTGCTTTTCAAAGTCGCATTTTTCAGCCTTTGCGTAAAGTCGGTGTTCTCGCAATCGAGCTAATACCTTTTTTACATGAGTCCGATGGGATTCTAAAGTTTCAGAGAACACAAGGATGTCATCCAGATACACGATGACGAATAAATCAAGAAAGTCCCGAAAAACATCGTTTACCAGATGCTGGAATGTGGCTGGAGCATTGCAGAGCCCGAATGGCATGACTAAATACTCAAAGTGGCCAAAGCGTGTCCGGAAGGCCGTCTTCAATTCGTCTCCCTCCCTGATTCTGACAAGATTATAGGCACCCCTCAAGTCCAGTTTGGAGAACACTCGTGCCCCTCGCAGCCTCTGGAATAGTTCGGGAATCAGAGGAAGAGGGTACCGATTCTTGACAGTGACCCTGTTAAGGTCACGATAGTCCACACAGGGCCTCAAGGTGTGGTCTTTTTTCTCAACGAAGAAAATACCGGCTCCTGCTGGTGAAGTGGAAGGCCGAATGAACTGCTTTTCAAGGCTCTCGTCGATATAGGTACGCAGGGCTTCCAATTCAGGCTCAGAGAGAGGGTAAATCCGACCAAACGGGATCTCGGCTCCCGGTAGAAGTTCAATGGGGCAATCGTAAGTTCTATGAGGTGGAAGAGTGTCTGCACCCTTTTCATTAAAGACGTCCAGAAATTCGTGTTAAGCAACCGGGATCAGTTTAGAGGCTTCATGGTCAGGGTGGATACCCAGGAGGGGCGTGGAGTTGACAGTTCCTCCAAAGAGGCAGTGCGTCTGGCAGTAGTTGGACGAAAAAAAAAATATCTCCGGTAAGCCAGTCAACGTGAGGGTTGTGTGCCTTCAACCATGGAATGCCGAGGATAACGGGAAACATGGGAGAAGCTATGACATCCAAACGGAGGAGTTCGCTATGGCCTGAAGAAGTCTGGCAGAGAATAGGCAAGGTCTCTTGAGTTTTCGTAGTTTACCTCTTTCTCCTGCTGAACGTCTACGTCGAGTCCAAGGCAGTCTGTGTCTCTTCTGCGGGGAGGTTGGCCACTTCATACGAACTTGTCCGGCAGAGACCTGCAGGGTCAGTGATGATCCACAGTACATCAGGGATGGTCCATAGTACATCAGGGATGATCCATAGTACATCAGGGATGGTCCATAGTACACCAGTGATGGTCCATAGTACATCAGTGATGATCCACAGTACATCAGTGATTATCTATAGTACATCAGTGATGATCCACAGTACACCAGTGATGATTCACAGTACATCAGTGATGGTCCATAGTACATCAGGGATGGTCCATAGTACATCAGTGATGATCCATAGTACACCAGTGATGGCCCATAGTACATCAGTGATGATCTATAGTACATCAGTGATGATCCATAGTACACCAGTGATGATTAATAGTACACCAGTGATGATTCATAGTACACCAGTGATGGTCCATAGTACATCAGTGATGATCTATAGTACATCAGTGATGATCCACAGTACATCAGTGATGATCCACAGTACACCAGTGATGGCCCATAGTACATCAGTGATGATCTATAGTACATCAGTGATGATCATCAGTACATCAGTGATGATCCACAGTACATCAGTGATGATCCACAGTACATCAGTGATGATCCACAGTACATCAGGGATGGTCCACAGTACATCACTGATGATCCATAGCACATCAGTGATGGCCCATAGTACATCAGTGATGGCCCATAGTACATCAGTGATGGCCCATAGTACATCAGTGATGATCCATAGTACACCAGTGATGATCCATAGTACACCAGGGATGATCCACAGTACATCAGTGATGATCCACAGTACATCAGTGATGGTCCATAGTAAATTAGTGATGGTCCATAGTACACCAGTAATGATCCATAGTACTCCAGTGATGGCCCATAGTACACCAGTGATGGCCCATAGTACATCAGTGATGATCTATAGTACATCAGTGATGATCCACAGTACATCAGGGAAGGTCCATAGTACATCAGGGATGATCCATAGTACATCAGTGATGATCCACAGTACATCAGTGATGATCCACAGTACATCAGTGATGATCCACAGTACATCAGGGATGGTCCACAGTACATCAGTGATGATCTATAGTACACCAGTCATGATCCATAGTACATCAGTGATAATCCATATTACATCAGTGATGGCCCACAGTACATCAGGGATGATCCACAGTACATCAGTGATGATCCATAGTACACCAGTGATGGCCCATAGTACACCAGTGATGGCCCATAGTACATCAGTGATGATCCACAGTACATCAGTGATGATCTATAGTACACCAGTGATGATTCACAGTACATCAGGGATGGTCCATAGTACATCAGGGATGGTCCATAGTACATCAGGGATGATCCATAGTACACCAGTGATGATCCATAGTACACAAGTGATGGCCCATAGTACATCAGTGATGATCTATAGTACATCAGTGATGATCCATAGTACACCAGTGATGATCCATAGTACACCAGTGATGATTCATAGTACACCAGTGATGGTCCATAGTACATCAGTGATGATCTATAGTACATCAGTGATGATCCATAGTACACCAGTGATGATTAATAGTACACCAGTGATGATTCATAGTACACCAGTGATGGTCCATAGTACATCAGTGATGATCTATAGTACATCAGTGATGATCCACAGTACATCAGTGATGATCCACAGTACACCAGTGATGGCCCATAGTACATCAGTGATGATCTATAGTACATCAGTGATGATCCTCAGTACATCAGTGATGATCCACAGTACATCAGTGATGATCCACAGTACATCAAGGATGGTCCACAGTACATCAGTGATGATCCATAGTACATCAGTGATGGCCCATAGCACATCAGTGATGATCCATAGTACACCAGTGATTATCCATAGTACACCAGGGATGATCCACAGTACATCAGTGATGATCCACAGTACATCAGTGATGGTCCATAGTAAATTAGTGATGGTCCATAGTACACCAGTGATGATCCATAGTACTCCAGTGATGGCCCATAGTACACCAGTGATGGCCCATAGTACATCAGTGATGATCTATAGTACATCAGTGATGATCCACAGTACATCAGGGATGGTCCATAGTACATCAGGGATGATCCATAGTACATCAGGGATGGTCCATAGTACACCAGTGATGGCCCATAGTACATCAGTGATGATCCACAGTACATCAGTGATTATCTATAGTACATCAGTGATGATCCACAGTACACCAGTGATGATTCACAGTACATCAGTGATGGTCCATAGTACATCAGGGATGGTCCATAGTACATCAGGGATGATCCATAGTACACCAGTGATGGCCCATAGTACATCAGTGATGATCTATAGTACATCAGTGATGATCCATAGTACACCAGTGATGATTAATAGTACACCAGTGATGATTCATAGTACACCAGTGATGGTCCATAGTACATCAGTGATGATCTATAGTACATCAGTGATGATCCACAGTACATCAGTGATGATCCACAGTACACCAGTGATGGCCCATAGTACATCAGTGATGATCTATAGTACATCAGTGATGATCATCAGTACATCAGTGATGATCCACAGTACATCAGTGATGACCCACAGTACATCAGTGATGATCCACAGTACATCAGGGATGGTCCACAGTACATCACTGATGATCCATAGCACATCAGTGATGGCCCATAGTACATCAGTGATGGCCCATAGTACATCAGTGATGGCCCATAGTACATCAGTGATGATCCATAGTACACCAGTGATGATCCATAGTACACCAGGGATGATCCACAGTACATCAGTGATGATCCACAGTACATCAGTGATGGTCCATAGTAAATTAGTGATGGTCCATAGTACACCAGTAATGATCCATAGTACTCCAGTGATGGCCCATAGTACACCAGTGATGGCCCATAGTACATCAGTGATGATCTATAGTACATCAGTGATGATCCACAGTACATCAGGGAAGGTCCATAGTACATCAGGGATGATCCATAGTACATCAGTGATGATCCACAGTACATCAGTGATGATCCACAGTACATCAGTGATGATCCACAGTACATCAGGGATGGTCCACAGTACATCAGTGATGATCTATAGTACACCAGTCATGATCCATAGTACATCAGTGATAATCCATATTACATCAGTGATGGCCCACAGTACATCAGGGATGATCCACAGTACATCAGTGATGATCCATAGTACACCAGTGATGGCCAATAGTACATCAGTGATGGCCCATAGTACATCAGTGATGAACAATAGTACATCAGTGATGATCCATAGTACATCAGTGATGATCCATAGTACATCAGTGATGATCCACAGTACATCAGTGATGATCCACAGTACATCAGTGATGATCCACAGTACATCAGGGATGGTCCATAGTACATCAGTGATGATCCATAGTACACCAGTGATGATCCATAGTACACCAGTGATGGCCCATAGTACATCAGTGATGAACTATAGTACATCAGTGATGATCCACAGTACATCAGTGATGATCCACAGTACATCAGGGATGGTCCATAGTACACCAGTGATGATCCACAGTACACCAGTGATGATCCATAGTACACCAGTGATGGTCCATAGTACATCAGTGATGATCTATAGTACATCAGTGATGGTCCATAGTACATCAGTGATGATCTATAGTACATCAGTGATGATCCACAGTACATCAGTTATGATACACAGTACATCAGTGATGATCCACAGTACATCAGTGATGATCCACAATACTTCAGTGATGATCCACAGTACATCAGTGATGATCCACAGTACATCAGGGATGGTCCACAGTATATCAGTGATGATCCATAGTACATCAGTGATGGTCCATAGTACACCAGTGATGATCTATAGTACACCAGTGATGGCCCATAGTACACCAGTGATGGCCCATAGTACATCAGTGATGAACTATAGTACATCAGTGATGATCCACAGTACATCAGGGATGGTCCATAGTACATCAGTGATGATCCATAGTACACCAGTGATGATCCATAGTTCACCAGTGATGGCCCATAGTACATCAGTGATGAACTAAAGTACATCAGTGATGATCCACAGTACATCAGTGATGATCCACAGTACATCAGGGATGGTCCATAGTACATCAGTGATGATCCATAGTACACCAGTGATGATCCATAGTACACCAGTGATGGCCCATAGTACATCAGTGATGAACTATAGTACATCAGTGATGATCCACAGTACATCAGGGATGGTCCATAGTACATCAGTGATGATCCATAGTACACCAGTGATGATCCATAGTACACCAGTGATGGCCCATAGTACATCAGTGATGAACTATAGTACATCAGTGATGATCCACAGTACATCAGTGATGATCCATAGTACATCAGTGATGATCCACAGTATATCAGTGATGATCCACAGTACATCAGGGATGGTCCATAGTACATCAGTGATGATCCATAGTACACCAGTGATGATCCATAGTACACCAGTGATGGCCCATAGTACATCAGTGATGAACTATAGTACATCAGTGATGATCCACAGTACATCAGTGATGATCCACAGTACACAAGTGATGATCCACAGTACACCAGTGATGATCCATAGTACACCAGTGATGGTCCATAGTACATCAGTGATGATCTATAGTACATCAGTGATGGTCCATAGTACATCAGTGATGAGCTATAGTACACCAGTGATGGCCCATAGTACATGAGTGATGATCTATAGTACATCACTGATGATCTATAGTACACCAGTGATGATCCATAGTACACCAGTGATGGCCCATAGTACATCAGTGATGAACTATAGTACATCAGTGATGATCCACAGTACATCAGGGATGGTCCATAGTACATCAGTGATGATCCGTAGTACACCAGTGATAGCCCATAGTACATCAGTGATGAACTATAGTACATCAGTGATGATCCACAGTACATCAGTGATGATTCACAGTACATCAGGGATGGTCCATAGTACACCAGTGATGATCCACAGTACACCAGTGATGATCCATAGTACACCAGTGATGGTCCATAGTACATCAGTGATGATCTATAGTACATCAGTGATGGTCCATAGTACATCAGTGATGATCTATATACATAGTACACCAGTGATGATCTATAGTACATCAGTGATGATCTACAGTACATCAGTTATGATCCACAGTACATTAGTGATGATCCACAGTACATCAGTGATGATCCACAATACTTCAGTGATGATCCACAGTACATCAGTGATGATCCACAGTACATCAGGGATGGTCCACAGTATATCAGTGATGATCCATAGTACATCAGTGATGGTCCATAGTACATCAGTGATGGTCCATAGTACACCAGTAATGATCCATAGTACACCAGTGATGGCCCATAGTACACCAGTGATGGCCCATAGTACATCAGTGATGATCCATAGTACATCAGTGATGATCCACAGTACATCAGTGATGATCCACAGTACATCAGGGATGGTCCATAGTACATCAGTGATGATCCATAGTACACCAGTGATGATCCATAGTACACCAGTGATGGCCCATAGTACATCAGTGATAAACTATAGTAATATGGATCATCACTGGTGTACTATGGATCATCACTGATGTACTATGGACCATCCCTGATGTACTGTGGATCATCACTGATGTACTATAGTTCATCACTGATGTACTATGGGCCATCACTGGTGTACTATGGATCATCACTGGTGTACTATGGATCATCACTGATGTACTATGGACCATCCCTGATGTACTATAGATCATCACTGATGTACTGTGGATCATCATTGATGTACTATGGATCATCACTGATGTACTATGGGCCATCACTGGTGTACTATGGGCCATCACTGGTGTACTATGGATCATCACTGGTGTGCTATGGATCATCACTGGTGTACTATGGACCATCACTGATGTACTGTGGACCACCACTGATGTACTGTGGATCATCACTGATGTACTGTGGATCATCCCTGGTGTACTATGGAACATTACTGGTGTACTATGGATCATCACTGGTGTACTATGGATCATCACTGATGTACTATGGGCCATCACTGATGTACTATGGATCATCACTGATATACTGTGGACCATCCCTGATGTACTGTGGATCATCACTGATGTACTGTGGATCATCACTGAAGTATTGTGGATCATCACTGATGTACTGTGGATCATCACTGATGTACTGTGGATCATAACTGATGTACTGTGGATCATCACTGGTGTACTATGGATCATCACTGATGTACTATGGATCATCACTGATGTACTATGGACCATCACTGATGTACTATGGGCCATCACTGGTGTACTATGGATCATCACTGATGTACTGTGGATCATCACTGATGTACTGTGGGCCATCACTGATGTACTATGGATCATCACTGATATACTGTGGACCATCCCTGATGTATTGTGGATCATCACTGATGTACTGTGGATCATCACTGATGTACTGTGGATCATAACTGATGTACTGTGGATCATCACTGGTGTACTATGGATCATGACTGGTGTACTATGGATCATCACTGATGTACTGTGGACCATCCCTGATGTACTGTGGATCATCACTGATGTACTGTGGATCATCACTGATGTACTGTGGATCATCACTGATGTACTGAGGATCATCACTGATGTACTATGGATCATCACTGATGTACCTTGGATCATCACTGATGTACTGTGGATCATCACTGATGTACTGTGGATCATCACTGATGTACTATAGATCATCACTGTAGTACTATGGGCCATGACTGGTGTACTATGGATCATCACTGATGTACTATGGATCATCACTGATGTATTATGGATCATCACTGATGTACTATGAGCCATCACTGATGTACTATGGATCATCACTGGTGTACTATGGATCATCACTGATGTACTATGAGCCATCACTGATGTACTATGGATCATTACTGGTGTACTATGGATCATCACTGATGTACTATGGATCATCACTGATGTACTATGAGCCATCACTGATGTACTATGGGCCATCCCTGGTGTACTATGGATCATCACTGATGTACTGTGGATCATCACTGATGTACTATGGGACATCACTGGTGTACTATGGGCCATCACTGGTGTACTATGGATCATCACTGGTGTACTATGGGCCATCACTGGTGTACTATGGGCCATCACTGGTGTACTATGGATCATCACTGGTGTACTATGGACCATCACTGATGTAATATGGCTCATCACTGATATACTGTGGACCATCCCTGATATACTGTGGATCATCCCTGATGTACTGTGGATCATCACTGATCTACTGTGGGCCATCACAGGTGTACTGTGGGCCATCACAGGTGTACTATGGAGCATCACTGATGTACTATGGATCATCACTGGTGTACTATGGATCATCACTGATGTACTGTGGACCATCCCTGATGTACTATAGATCATCACTGATGTACTGTGGATCATCACTGATGTACTATGGGCCATCACTGGTGTACTATGGGCCATCACTGGTGTACTATGGATCATCACTGGATTACTATGGATCATCCCTGGTGTACTATGGACCATCACTGATGTGCTTTGGGCCATCACTGGTGTACTATGGATCATCACTGATGTACTGTGGACCATCCCTGATGTACTGTGGATCATCACTGATGTACTATGGATCATCACTGATGTACTATGGACCATCACTGGTGTACTATGGACCATCACTGGTGTACTATGGATCATCACTGATGTACTGTGGATCATCACTGATGTACTGTGGGCCATCACTGATGTACTATGGATCATCACTGATATACTGTGGACAATCCCTGATGTATTGTGGATCATCACTGATGTACTGTGGATCATCACTGATGTACTATAGATCATCACTGAAGTACTATGGGCCATCACTGGTGTACTATGGATCATCACTGGTGTACTATGGGCCATCACTGGTGTACTATGGATCATCACTGATGTACTATGGATCATGACTGGTTTACTATGGATCATCACTGATGTACTGTGGACCATCCCTGATGTCCTGTGGATCATCACTGATGTACTGTGGATCATCACTGATGTACTGTGGATCATCACTGATGTACTGTGGATCATCATTGATGTACTGAGGATCATCACTGATGTACTATGGATCATCACTGATGTACCGTGGATCATCACTGATGTACTGTGGATCATCACTGATGTACTGTGGATCATCACTGATGTACTATAGATCATCACTGAAGTACTATGGGCCATCACTGGTGTACTATGGATCATCACTGATGTATTATGGATCATCACTGATGTACTATGAGCCATCACTGATGTACTATGGATCATCACTGATGTACTATGGGCCATCACTGGTGTACTATGGACCATCCCTGATGTACTGTGGATCATCACTGATGTACTATGGATCATCACTGATGTACTGTGGATCATCACTGATGTACTATAGTTCATCACTGATGTACTATGGGCCATCACTGGTGTACTATGGATCATCACTGGTGTACTATGGATCATGACTGATGTACTATGGACCATCCCTGATGTACTGTGGATCATCTCTGATGTACTATAGTTCATCACTGATGTACTATGGGCCATCACTGGTGTACTATGGATCATCACTGGTGTACTATGGATCATCACTGATGTACTATGGACCATCCCTGATGTACTGTGGATCATCACTATTGTACTGTGGATCATCACTGATGTACTATGGATCATCACTGATGTACTATGGGCCATCACTGGTGTACTATGGATCATCACTGATGTACTGTGGATCATCACTGATGTACTGTGGGCCATCACTGATGTACTATGGATCATCACTGATATACTGTGGACCATCCCTGATGTATTGTGGATCATCACTGATGTACTGTGGATCATCACTGATGTACTATTATTTATCACTGAAGTACTATGGGCCATCACTGGTGTACTATGGATCATCACTGATGTACTATGGATCATCACTGATGTACTATGGATCATGACTGGTGTACTATGGATCATCACTGATGTACTGTGGACCATCCCTGATGTACTGTGGATCATCACTGATGTACTGTGGATCATCACTGATGTACTGTGGATCATCACTGATGTACTGAGGATCATCACTGATGTACTATGGATCATCACTGATGTACCTTGGATCATCACTGATGTACTGTGGATCATCACTGATGTACTGTGGATCATCACTGATGTACTATAGATCATCACTGTAGTACTATGGGCCATGACTGGTGTACTATGGATCATCACTGATGTACTATGGATCATCACTGATGTATTATGGATCATCACTGATGTACTATGAGCCATCACTGATGTACTATGGATCATCACTGGTGTACTATGGATCATCACTGATGTACTATGAGCCATCACTGATGTACTATGGATCATTACTGGTGTACTATGGATCATCACTGATGTACTATGGATCATCACTGATGTACTATGAGCCATCACTGATGTACTATGGGCCATCCCTGGTGTACTATGGATCATCACTGATGTACTGTGGATCATCACTGATGTACTATGGAACATCACTGGTGTACTATGGGCCATCACTGGTGTACTATGGATCATCACTGGTGTACTATGGGCCATCACTGGTGTACTATGGGCCATCACTGGTGTACTATGGGCCATCACTGGTGTACTATGGATCATCACTGGTGTACTATGGACCATCACTGATGTACTATGGCTCATCACTGATATACTGTGGACCATCCCTGATATACTGTGGATCATCCCTGATGTACTGTGGATCATCACTGATCTACTGTGGGCCATCACAGGTGTACTGTGGGCCATCACAGGTGTACTATGGAGCATCACTGATGTACTATAGATCATCACTGATGTACTGTGGATCATCACTGATGTACTATGGGCCATCACTGGTGTACTATGGGCCATCACTGGTGTACTATGGATCATCACTGGATTACTATGGATCATCCCTGGTGTACTATGTACCATCACTGATGTGCTTTGGGCCATCACTGGTGTACTATGGATCATCACTGATGTACTGTGGACCATCCCTGATGTACTGTGGATCATCACTGATGTACTATGGATCATCACTGATGTACTATGGACCATCACTGGTGTACTATGGACCATCACTGGTGTACTATGGATCATCACTGATGTACTGTGGATCATCACTGATGTACTGTGGGCCATCACTGATGTACTATGGATCATCACTGATATACTGTGGACAATCCCTGATGTATTGTGGATCATCACTGATGTACTGTGGATCATCACTGATGTACTATAGATCATCACTGAATTACTATGGGCCATCACTGGTGTACTATGGATCATCACTGGTGTACTATGGGCCATCACTGGTGTACTATGGATCATCACTGATGTACTATGGATCATGACTGGTTTACTATGGATCATCACTGATGTACTGTGGACCATCCCTGATGTCCTGTGGATCATCACTGATGTACTGTGGATCATCACTGATGTACTGTGGATCATCACTGATGTACTGTGGATCATCATTGATGTACTGAGGATCATCACTGATGTACTATGGATCATCACTGATGTACCGTGGATCATCACTGATGTACTGTGGATCATCACTGATGTACTGTGGATCATCACTGATGTACTATAGATCATCACTGAAGTACTATGGGCCATCACTGGTGTACTATGGATCATCACTGATGTATTATGGATCATCACTGATGTACTATGAGCCATCACTGATGTACTATGGATCATCACTGGTGTACTATGGATCATCACTGATGTACTATGGATCATCACTGATGTACTATGAGCCATCACTGATGTACTATGGATCATCACTGGTGTACTATGGATCATCACTGATGTACTATGGATCATCACTGATGTACTATGAGCCATCACTGATGTACTATGGGCCATCCCTGGTGTACTATGGATCATCACTGATGTACTGTGGATCATCACTGATGTACTATGGGACATCACTGGTATACTATGGGCCATCTCTGGTGTACTATGGATCATCACTGGTGTACTATGGGCCATCACTGGTGAACTATGGATCATCACTGGTGTACTATGGACCATCACTGATTTACTATGGACCATCACTGATGTACTGTGGATCATCACTGATGTACTGTGGGTCATCCCTGGTGTACTATGGATCATCACTGGTGTAATATGGATCATCACTGATGTACTATGGGCCATCACTGATGTACTATGGATCATCACTGATGTACTGTGGACCATCCCTGATGTACTGTGGATCATCACTGATGTACTATGGACCATCCCTGATGTACTATGGACCATCCCTGATGTACTGTGAATCATCACTGGTGTACTGTGGATCATCACTGATGTACTATAGATCATCACTGATGTACTGTGGATCATCACTGATGTACTATGGGCCATCACTGGTGTACTATGGACCATCCCTGATGTACTGTGGATCATCACTGATGTACTATGGATCATCACTGATGTACTGTTGATCATCACTGATGTACTATAGTTCATCACTGATGTACTATGGGCCATCACTGGTGTACTATGGATCATCACTGGTGTACTATGGATCATGACTGATGTACTATGGACCATCCCTGATGTACTGTGGATCATCTCTGATGTACTATAGTTCATCACTGATGTACTATGGGCCATCACTGGTGTACTATGGATCATCACTGGTGTACTATGGATCATCACTGATGTACTATGGACCATCCCTGATGTACTGTGGATCATCACTGATGTACTGTGGATCATCACTGATGTACTATGGATCATCACTGATGTACTATGGGCCATCACTGGTGTACTATGGGCCATCACTGGTGTACTATGGATCATCACTGGTGTACTATGGACCATCACTGATGTACTATGGACCATCACTGATGTACTATGGATCATCACTGATATACTGTGGACCATCACTGATGTACTGTGGACCATCCCTGATGTACTGTGGATCATCACTGAAGTATTGTGGATCATCACTGATGTACTGTGGATCATCACTGATGTACTGTGGATCATCACTAATGTACTGTGGATCATAACTGATGTACTGTGGATCATCACTGGTGTACTATGGACCATCCCTGATGTACTGTGGATCATCACTGATGTACTGTGGATCATCACTGATGTACTATAGTTCATCACTGATGTACTATGGGCCATCACTGGTGTACTATGGATCATCACTGGTGTACTATGGATCATCACTGATGTACTATGGACCATCCCTGATGTACTGTGGATCATCACTGATGTACTGTGGATCATCACTGATGTACTATGGATCATCACTGATGTACTATGGGCCATCACTGGTGTTCTATGGATCATCACTGTTGTACTATGGATCATCACTGATGTACTATGGACCATCACTGATGTACTATGGGCCATCACTGGTGTACTATGGATCATCACCGATGTACTGTGGACCATCCCTGATGTACTGTGGACCATCACTGATGTACTGTGGATCATCACTGATGTACTCTGGATCATCACTGATGCACTATAGATCATCACTGATGTACTATAGATCATCACTGATGTACTATGGACCATCACTGATGTACTATAGATCATCACTGATGTACTATGGACCATCACTGGTGTACTATGGATCATCGCTGATGTACTATAGATCATCACTGATGTACTATAGCTCATCACTGATGTACTATGGACCATCACTGATGTACTATAGATCATCACTGATGTACTATGGACCATCACTGGTGTACTATGGATCATCACTGGTGTACTGTGGATCATCACTGGTGTACTATGGACCATCCCTGATGTACTGTGGATCATCACTGATGTACTGTGGATCATCACTGATGTACTATAGTTCATCACTGATGTACTATGGGCCATCACTGGTGTACTATGGATCATCACTGGTGTACTATGGATCATCACTGGTGTACTGTGGATCATCACTGGTGTACTATGGACCATCCCTGAAGTACTGTGGATCATCACTGATGTACTGTGGATCATCACTGATGTACTATAGTTCATCACTGATGTACTATGGGCCATCACTGGTGTACTATGGATCATCACTGGTGTACTATGGATCATCACTGATGTACTATGGACCATCCCTGATGTACTGTGGATCATCACTGATGTACTGTGGATCATCACTGATGTACTATGGGCCATCACTGGTGTACTATGGATCATCACTGGTGTACTATGGGCCATCACTGGTGTACTATGGATCATCACTGATGTACTGTGGATCATCACTGATGTACTATAGTTCATCACTGATGTACTATGGGCCATCACTGGTGTACTATGGATCATCACTGGTGTACTATGGATCATCACTGGTGTACTGTGGATCATCACTGGTGTACTATGGACCATCCCTGATGTACTGTGGATCATCACTGATGTACTGTGGATCATCACTGATATACTGTGGGCCATCACTGGTGTACTATGGATCATCACTGGTGTACTATGGATCATCACTGATGTACTATGGACCATCCCTGATGTACTGTGGATCATCACTGATGTACTGTGGATCATCACTGATGTACTATGGATCATCACTGATGTACTGTGGATCATCACTGATGTACTATAGTTCATCACTGATGTACTATGGGCCATCACTGGTGTACTATGGATCATCACTGGTGTACTATGGATCATCACTGATGTACTATGGGCCATCACTGGTGTACTATGGATCATCACTGGTGTACTATGGATCATCACTGATGTACTATAGATCATCACTGATGTACTATAGCTCATCACTGATGTACTATGGACCATCACTGATGTACTATAGATCATCACTGATGTACTATGGACCATCACTGGTGTACTATGGATCATCACTGATGTACTGTGGATCATCACTGGTGTACTATGGACCATCCCTGATGTACTGTGGATCATCACTGATGTACTGTGGATCATCACTGATGTACTATAGTTCATCACTGATGTACTATGGGCCATCACTGGTGTACTATGGATCATCACTGGTGTACTATGGATCATCACTGATGTAATATGGACCATCCCTGATGTACTGTGGATCATCACTGATGTACTGTGGATCATCACTGATGTACTATGGATCATCACCGATGTACTGTGGATCATCACTGATGTACTATAGTTCATCACTGATGTACTATAGATCATCACTGGTGTACTATGGATCATCGCTGGTGTACTATGGATCATCACTGATGTACTATGGGCCATCACTGGTGTACTATGGATCATCACTGGTGTACTATGGATCATCACTGATGTAATATGGACCATCCCTGATGTACTGTGGATCATCACTGATGTACTGTGGATCATCACTGATGTACTATGGATCATCACCGATGTACTGTGGATCATCACTGATGTACTATAGATCATCACTGATGTACTATAGCTCATCACTGATGTACTATGGACCATCACTGATGTACTATAGATCATCACTGATGTACTATGGACCATCACTGGTGTACTATGGATCATCACTGGTGTACTGTGGATCATCACTGGTGTACTATGGACCATCCCTGATGTACTGTGGATCATCACTGATGTACTGTGGATCATCACTGATGTACTATAGTTCATCACTGATGTACTATGGGCCATCACTGGTGTACTATGGATCATCACTGGTGTACTATGGATCATCACTGATGTAATATGGACCATCCCTGATGTACTGTGGATCATCACTGATGTACTGTGGATCATCACTGATGTACTATGGATCATCACCGATGTACTGTGGATCATCACTGATGTACTATAGTTCATCACTGATGTACTATGGGCTATCACTGGTGTACTATGGATCATCACTGGTGTACTATGGATCATCACTGGTGTACTATGGATCATCACTGATGTACTATGGACCATCCCTGATGTACTGTGGATCATCACTGATGTACTATAGTTCATCACTGATGTACTATGGGCCATCACTGGTGTACTATGGATCATAACTGGTGTACTATGGATCATCACTGATGTACTATGGACCATCCCTGATGTACTGTGGATCATCACTGATGTACTGTGGATCATCACTGATGTACTATGGATCATCACTGATGTACTATAGATCATCACTGATGTACTATAGATCATCACTGATGTACTATAGATCATCACTGATGTACTATGGACCATCACTGGTGTACTATGGATCATCACTGGTGTACTGTGGATCATCACTGGTGTACTATGGACCATCCCTGATGTACTGTGGATCATCACTGATATACTATGGATCATCACTGATGTACTATGGATCATCACTGATGTACTATAGTTCATCACTGATGTACTATGGGCCATCACTGGTGTACTATGGATCATCACTGGTGTACTATGGATCATCACTGATGTACTATGGACCATCACTGATGTACTGTGGATCATCACTGATGTACTATAGTTCATCACTGATGTACTATGGGCCATCACTGGTGTACTATGGATCATCACTGGTATACTATGGATCATCACTGATGTACTATGGACCATCCCTGATGTACTGTGGATCATCACTGATGTACTATAGATCATCACTGATGTACTATGGGCCATCACTGGTGTACTATGGGCCATCACTGGTGTACTATGGATCATCACTGGTGTACTATGGATCATCACTGATGTACTATAGATCATCACTGATGTACTATAGTTCATCACTGATGTACTATAGATCATCACTGGTGTACTATAGATCATCACTGATGTACTATGGACCATCACTGGTGTACTATGGACCATCACTGGTGTACTATGGATCATCACTGGTGTACTGTGGATCATCACTGGTGTACTATGGACCATCCCTGAAGTACTGTGGATCATCACTGATGTACTGTGGATCATCACTGATGTACTATAGTTCATCACTGATGTACTATGGGCCATCACTGGTGTACTATGGATCATCACTGGTGTACTATGGATCATCACTGATGTACTATGGACCATCCCTGATGTACTGTGGATCATCACTGATGTACTGTGGATCATCACTGATGTACTATGGGCCATCACTGGTGTACTATGGATCATCACTGGTGTACTATGGGCCATCACTGGTGTACTATGGATCATCACTGATGTACTGTGGATCATCACTGATGTACTATAGTTCATCACTGATGTACTATGGGCCATCACTGGTGTACTATGGATCATCACTGGTGTACTATGGATCATCACTGGTGTACTGTGGATCATCACTGGTGTACTATGGACCATCCCTGATGTACTGTGGATCATCACTGATGTACTGTGGATCATCACTGATATACTGTGGGCCATCACTGGTGTACTATGGATCATCACTGGTGTACTATGGATCATCACTGATGTACTATGGACCATCCCTGATGTACTGTGGATCATCACTGATGTACTGTGGATCATCACTGATGTACTATGGATCATCACGGATGTACTGTGGATCATCACTGATGTACTATAGTTCATCACTGATGTACTATGGGCCATCACTGGTGTACTATGGATCATCACTGGTGTACTATGGATCATCACTGATGTACTATGGGCCATCACTGGTGTACTATGGATCATCACTGGTGTACTATGGATCATCACTGATGTACTATAGATCATCACTGATGTACTATAGCTCATCACTGATGTACTATGGACCATCACTGATGTACTATAGATCATCACTGATGTACTATGGACCATCACTGGTGTACTATGGATCATCACTGGTGTACTGTGGATCATCACTGGTGTACTATGGACCATCCCTGATGTACTGTGGATCATCACTGATGTACTGTGGATCATCACTGATGTACTATAGTTCATCACTGATGTACTATGGGCCATCACTGGTGTACTATGGATCATCACTGGTGTACTATGGATCATCACTGATGTACTATGGACCATCCCTGATGTACTGTGGATCATCACTGATGTACTGTGGATCATCACTGATGTACTATGGATCATCACTGATGTACTGTGGATCATCACTGATGTACTATAGTTCATCACTGATGTACTATGGGCCATCACTGGTGTACTATGGATCATCACTGGTGTACTATGGATCATCACTGATGTACTATGGACCATCCCTGATGTACTGTGGATCATCACTGATGTACTATAGTTCATCACTGATGTACTATGGGCCATCACTGGTGTACTATGGATCATCACTGGTGTACTATGGATCATCACTGATGTACTATGGACCATCCCTGATGTACTGTGGATCATCACTGATGTACTGTGGATCATCACTGATGTACTATGGATCATCACTGATGTACTATGGGCCATCACTGGTGTACTATGGGCCATCACTGGTGTACTATGGATCATCACTGGTGTACTATGGACCATCACTGATGTACTATGGACCATCACTGATGTACTATGGATCATCACTGATATACTGTGGACCATCCCTGATGTACTGTGGATCATCACTGATGTACTGTGGATCATCACTGAAGTACTATAGCTCATCACTGATGTACTATGGACCATCACTGATGTACTATAGATCATCACTGATGTACTATGGACCATCACTGGTGTACTATGGATCATCACTGGTGTACTGTGGATCATCACTGGTGTACTATGGACCATCCCTGATGTACTGTGGATCATCACTGATGTACTGTGGATCATCACTGATGTACTATAGTTCATCACTGATGTACTATGGGCCATCACTGGTGTACTATGGATCATCACTGGTGTACTATGGATCATCACTGGTGTACTGTGGATCATCACTGGTGTACTATGGACCATCCCTGAAGTACTGTGGATCATCACTGATGTACTGTGGATCATCACTGATGTACTATAGTTCATCACTGATGTACTATGGGCCATCACTGGTGTACTATGGATCATCACTGGTGTACTATGGATCATCACTGATGTACTATGGACCATCCCTGATGTACTGTGGATCATCACTGATGTACTGTGGATCATCACTGATGTACTATGGGCCATCACTGGTGTACTATGGATCATCACTGGTGTACTATGGGCCATCACTGGTGTACTATGGATCATCACTGATGTACTGTGGATCATCACTGATGTACTATAGTTCATCACTGATGTACTATGGGCCATCACTGGTGTACTATGGATCATCACTGGTGTACTATGGATCATCACTGGTGTACTGTGGATCATCACTGGTGTACTATGGACCATCCCTGATGTACTGTGGATCATCACTGATGTACTGTGGATCATCACTGATATACTGTGGGCCATCACTGGTGTACTATGGATCATCACTGGTGTACTATGGATCATCACTGATGTACTATGGACCATCCCTGATGTACTGTGGATCATCACTGATGTACTGTGGATCATCACTGATGTACTATGGATCATCACTGATGTACTGTGGATCATCACTGATGTACTATAGTTCATCACTGATGTACTATGGGCCATCACTGGTGTACTATGGATCATCACTGGTGTACTATGGATCATCACTGATGTACTATGGGCCATCACTGGTGTACTATGGATCATCACTGGTGTACTATGGATCATCACTGATGTACTATAGATCATCACTGATGTACTATAGCTCATCACTGATGTACTATGGACCATCACTGATGTACTATAGATCATCACTGATGTACTATGGACCATCACTGGTGTACTATGGATCATCACTGATGTACTGTGGATCATCACTGGTGTACTATGGACCATCCCTGATGTACTGTGGATCATCACTGATGTACTGTGGATCATCACTGATGTACTATAGTTCATCACTGATGTACTATGGGCCATCACTGGTGTACTATGGATCATCACTGGTGTACTATGGATCATCACTGATGTAATATGGACCATCCCTGATGTACTGTGGATCATCACTGATGTACTGTGGATCATCACTGATGTACTATGGATCATCACCGATGTACTGTGGATCATCACTGATGTACTATAGTTCATCACTGATGTACTATAGATCATCACTGGTGTACTATGGATCATCACTGGTGTACTATGGATCATCACTGATGTACTATGGGCCATCACTGGTGTACTATGGATCATCACTGGTGTACTATGGATCATCACTGATGTAATATGGACCATCCCTGATGTACTGTGGATCATCACTGATGTACTGTGGATCATCACTGATGTACTATGGATCATCACCGATGTACTGTGGATCATCACTGATGTACTATAGATCATCACTGATGTACTATAGCTCATCACTGATGTACTATGGACCATCACTGATGTACTATAGATCATCACTGATGTACTATGGACCATCACTGGTGTACTATGGATCATCACTGGTGTACTGTGGATCATCACTGGTGTACTATGGACCATCCCTGATGTACTGTGGATCATCACTGATGTACTGTGGATCATCACTGATGTACTATAGTTCATCACTGATGTACTATGGGCCATCACTGGTGTACTATGGATCATCACTGGTGTACTATGGATCATCACTGATGTAATATGGACCATCCCTGATGTACTGTGGATCATCACTGATGTACTGTGGATCATCACTGATGTACTATGGATCATCACCGATGTACTGTGGATCATCACTGATGTACTATAGTTCATCACTGATGTACTATGGGCTATCACTGGTGTACTATGGATCATCACTGGTGTACTATGGATCATCACTGGTGTACTATGGATCATCACTGATGTACTATGGACCATCCCTGATGTACTGTGGATCATCACTGATGTACTATAGTTCATCACTGATGTACTATGGGCCATCACTGGTGTACTATGGATCATAACTGGTGTACTATGGATCATCACTGATGTACTATGGACCATCCCTGATGTACTGTGGATCATCACTGATGTACTGTGGATCATCACTGATGTACTATGGATCATCACTGATGTACTATAGATCATCACTGATGTACTATAGATCATCACTGATGTACTATAGATCATCACTGATGTACTATGGACCATCACTGGTGTACTATGGATCATCACTGGTGTACTGTGGATCATCACTGGTGTACTATGGACCATCCCTGATGTACTGTGGATCATCACTGATATACTATGGATCATCACTGATGTACTATGGATCATCACTTAAGTTACTATAGTTCATCACTGATGTACTATGGGCCATCACTGGTGTACTATGGATCATCACTGGTGTACTATGGATCATCACTGATGTACTATGGACCATCCCTGATGTACTGTGGATCATCACTGATGTACTATAGATCATCACTGATGTACTATGGGCCATCACTGGTGTACTATGGGCCACCACTGGTGTACTATGGATCATCACTGGTGTACTATGGATCATCACTGATGTACTATAGATCATCACTGATGTACTATAGTTCATCACTGATGTACTATAGATCATCACTGGTGTACTATAGATCATCACTGATGTAATATGGACCATCACTGGTGTACTATGGACCATCACTGGTGTACTATGGATCATCACTGGTGTACTGTGGATCATCACTGGTGTACTATGGACCATCCCTGAAGTACTGTGGATCATCACTGATGTACTGTGGATCATCACTGATGTACTATAGTTCATCACTGATGTACTATGGGCCATCACTGGTGTACTATGGATCATCACTGGTGTACTATGGATCATCACTGATGTACTATGGACCATCCCTGATGTACTGTGGATCATCACTGATGTACTGTGGATCATCACTGATGTACTATGGGCCATCACTGGTGTACTATGGATCATCACTGGTGTACTATGGGCCATCACTGGTGTACTATGGATCATCACTGATGTACTGTGGATCATCACTGATGTACTATAGTTCATCACTGATGTACTATGGGCCATCACTGGTGTACTATGGATCATCACTGGTGTACTATGGATCATCACTGGTGTACTGTGGATCATCACTGGTGTACTATGGACCATCCCTGATGTACTGTGGATCATCACTGATGTACTGTGGATCATCACTGATATACTGTGGGCCATCACTGGTGTACTATGGATCATCACTGGTGTACTATGGATCATCACTGATGTACTATGGACCATCCCTGATGTACTGTGGATCATCACTGATGTACTGTGGATCATCACTGATGTACTATGGATCATCACTGATGTACTGTGGATCATCACTGATGTACTATAGTTCATCACTGATGTACTATGGGCCATCACTGGTGTACTATGGATCATCACTGGTGTACTATGGATCATCACTGATGTACTATGGGCCATCACTGGTGTACTATGGATCATCACTGGTGTACTATGGATCATCACTGATGTACTATAGAGCATCACTGATGTACTATAGCTCATCACTGATGTACTATGGACCATCACTGATGTACTATAGATCATCACTGATGTACTATGGACCATCACTGGTGTACTATGGATCATCACTGGTGTACTGTGGATCATCACTGGTGTACTATGGACCATCCCTGATGTACTGTGGATCATCACTGATGTACTGTGGATCATCACTGATGTACTATAGTTCATCACTGATGTACTATGGGCCATCACTGGTGTACTATGGATCATCACTGGTGTACTATGGATCATCACTGATGTACTATGGACCATCCCTGATGTACTGTGGATCATCACTGATGTACTGTGGATCATCACTGATGTACTATGGATCATCACTGATGTACTGTGGATCATCACTGATGTACTATAGTTCATCACTGATGTACTATGGGCCATCACTGGTGTACTATGGATCATCACTGGTGTACTATGGATCATCACTGATGTACTATGGACCATCCCTGATGTACTGTGGATCATCACTGATGTACTATAGTTCATCACTGATGTACTATGGGCCATCACTGGTGTACTATGGATCATCACTGGTGTACTATGGATCATCACTGATGTACTATGGACCATCCCTGATGTACTGTGGATCATCACTGATGTACTGTGGATCATCACTGATGTACTATGGATCATCACTGATGTACTATGGGCCATCACTGGTGTACTATGGGCCATCACTGGTGTACTATGGATCATCACTGGTGTACTATGGACCATCACTGATGTACTATGGACCATCACTGATGTACTATGGATCATCACTGATATACTGTGGACCATCCCTGATGTACTGTGGATCATCACTGATGTACTGTGGATCATCACTGAAGTATTGTGGATCATCACTGATGTACTGTGGATCATCACTGATGTACTGTGTATCATAACTGATGTATTGTGGATCATCACTGATGTACTATAGATCATCACTGATGTACTATAGATCATCACTGATGTACTATGGACCATCACTGATGTACTATAGATCATCACTGATGTACTATGGACCATCACTGGTGTACTATGGATCATCACTGGTGTACTGTGGATCATCACTGGTGTACTATGGACCATCCCTGATGTACTGTGGATCATCACTGATGTACTGTGGATCATCACTGATGTACTATAGTTCATCACTGATGTACTATGGGCCATCACTGGTGTACTATGGATCATCACTGGTGTACTATGGATCATCACTGGTGTACTGTGGATCATCACTGGTGTACTATGGACCATCCCTGAAGTACTGTGGATCATCACTGATGTACTGTGGATCATCACTGATGTACTATAGTTCATCACTGATGTACTATGGGCCATCACTGGTGTACTATGGATCATCACTGGTGTACTATGGATCATCACTGATGTACTATGGACCATCCCTGATGTACTGTGGATCATCACTGATGTACTGTGGATCATCACTGATGTACTATGGGCCATCACTGGTGTACTATGGATCATCACTGGTGTACTATGGGCCATCACTGGTGTACTATGGATCATCACTGATGTACTGTGGATCATCACTGATGTACTATAGTTCATCACTGATGTACTATGGGCCATCACTGGTGTACTATGGATCATCACTGGTGTACTATGGATCATCACTGGTGTACTGTGGATCATCACTGGTGTACTATGGACCATCCCTGATGTACTGTGGATCATCACTGATGTACTGTGGATCATCACTGATATACTGTGGGCCATCACTGGTGTACTATGGATCATCACTGGTGTACTATGGATCATCACTGATGTACTATGGACCATCCCTGATGTACTGTGGATCATCACTGATGTACTGTGGATCATCACTGATGTACTATGGATCATCACTGATGTACTGTGGATCATCACTGATGTACTATAGTTCATCACTGATGTACTATGGGCCATCACTGGTGTACTATGGATCATCATTGGTGTACTATGGATCATCACTGATGTACTATGGGCCATCACTGGTGTACTATGGATCATCACTGGTGTACTATGGATCATCACTGATGTACTATAGATCATCACTGATGTACTATAGCTCATCACTGATGTACTATGGACCATCACTGATGTACTATAGATCATCACTGATGTACTATGGACCATCACTGGGGTACTATGGATCATCACTGATGTACTATGGATCATCACTGGTGTACTATGGACCATCCCTGATGTACTGTGGATCATCACTGATGTACTGTGGATCATCACTGATGTACTATAGTTCATCACTGATGTACTATGGGCCATCACTGGTGTACTATGGATCATCACTGGTGTACTATGGATCATCACTGATGTAATATGGACCATCCCTGATGTACTGTGGATCATCACTGATGTACTGTGGATCATCACTGATGTACTATGGATCATCACCGATGTACTGTGGATCATCACTGATGTACTATAGTTCATCACTGATGTACTATAGATCATCACTGGTGTACTATGGATCATCACTGGTGTACTATGGATCATCACTGATGTACTATGGGCCATCACTGGTGTACTATGGATCATCACTGGTGTACTATGGATCATCACTGATGTAATATGGACCATCCCTGATGTACTGTGGATCATCACTGATGTACTATGGATCATCACCGATGTACTGTGGATCATCACTGATGTACTATAGATCATCACTGATGTACTATAGCTCATCACTGATGTACTATGGACCATCACTGATGTACTATAGATCATCACTGATGTACTATGGACCATCACTGGTGTACTATGGATCATCACTGGTGTACTGTGGATCATCACTGGTGTACTATGGACCATCCCTGATGTACTGTGGATCATCACTGATGTACTGTGGATCATCACTGATGTACTATAGTTCATCACTGATGTACTATGGGCCATCACTGGTGTACTATGGATCATCACTGGTGTACTATGGATCATCACTGATGTAATATGGACCATCCCTGATGTACTGTGGATCATCACTGATGTACTGTGGATCATCACTGATGTACTATGGATCATCACCGATGTACTGTGGATCATCACTGATGTACTATAGTTCATCACTGATGTACTATGGGCTATCACTGGTGTACTATGGATCATCACTGGTGTACTATGGATCATCACTGGTGTACTATGGATCATCACTGATGTACTATGGACCATCCCTGATGTACTGTGGATCATCACTGATGTACTATAGTTCATCACTGATGTACTATGGATCATCACTGATGTACTATAGATCATCACTGATGTACTATAGATCATCACTGATGTACTATAGATCATCACTGATGTACTATGGACCATCACTGGTGTACTATGGATCATCACTGGTGTACTGTGGATCATCACTGGTGTACTATGGACCATCCCTGATGTACTGTGGATCATCACTGATATACTATGGATCATCACTGATGTACTATGGATCATCACTGATGTACTATAGTTCATCACTGATGTACTATGGGCCATCACTGGTGTACTATGGATCATCACTGGTGTACTATGGATCATCACTGATGTACTATGGACCATCACTGATGTACTGTGGATCATCACTGATGTACTATAGTTCATCACTGATGTACTATGGGCCATCACTGGTGTACTATGGATCATCACTGGTGTACTATGGATCATCACTGATGTACTATGGACCATCCCTGATGTACTGTGGATCATCACTGATGTACTATAGATCATCACTGATGTACTATGGGCCATCACTGGTGTACTATGGGCCATCACTGGTGTACTATGGATCATCACTGGTGTACTATGGATCATCACTGATGTACTATAGATCATCACTGATGTACTATAGTTCATCACTGATGTACTATAGATCATCACTGGTGTACTATAGATCATCACTGATGTACTATGGACCATCACTGGTGTACTATGGACCATCACTGGTGTACTATGGATCATCACTGGTGTACTGTGGATCATCACTGGTGTACTATGGACCATCCCTGAAGTACTGTGGATCATCACTGATGTACTGTGGATCATCACTGATGTACTATAGTTCATCACTGATGTACTATGGGCCATCACTGGTGTACTATGGATCATCACTGGTGTACTATGGATCATCACTGATGTACTATGGACCATCCCTGATGTACTGTGGATCATCACTGATGTACTGTGGATCATCACTGATGTACTATGGGCCATCACTGGTGTACTATGGATCATCACTGGTGTACTATGGGCCATCACTGGTGTACTATGGATCATCACTGATGTACTGTGGATCATCACTGATGTACTATAGTTCATCACTGATGTACTATGGGCCATCACTGGTGTACTATGGATCATCACTGGTGTACTATGGATCATCACTGGTGTACTGTGGATCATCACTGGTGTACTATGGACCATCCCTGATGTACTGTGGATCATCACTGATGTACTGTGGATCATCACTGATATACTGTGGGCCATCACTGGTGTACTATGGATCATCACTGGTGTACTATGGATCATCACTGATGTACTATGGACCATCCCTGATGTACTGTGGATCATCACTGATGTACTGTGGATCATCACTGATGTACTATGGATCATCACTGATGTACTGTGGATCATCACTGATGTACTATAGTTCATCACTGATGTACTATGGGCCATCACTGGTGTACTATGGATCATCACTGGTGTACTATGGATCATCACTGATGTACTATGGGCCATCACTGGTGTACTATGGATCATCACTGGTGTACTATGGATCATCACTGATGTACTATAGATCATCACTGATGTACTATAGCTCATCACTGATGTACTATGGACCATCACTGATGTACTATAGATCATCACTGATGTACTATGGACCATCACTGGTGTACTATGGATCATCACTGGTGTACTGTGGATCATCACTGGTGTACTATGGACCATCCCTGATGTACTGTGGATCATCACTGATGTACTGTGGATCATCACTGATGTACTATAGTTCATCACTGATGTACTATGGGCCATCACTGGTGTACTATGGATCATCACTGGTGTACTATGGATCATCACTGATGTACTATGGACCATCCCTGATGTACTGTGGATCATCACTGATGTACTGTGGATCATCACTGATGTACTATGGATCATCACTGATGTACTTTTGATCATCACTGATGTACTATAGTTCATCACTGATGTACTATGGGCCATCACTGGTGTACTATGGATCATCACTGGTGTACTATGGATCATCACTGATGTACTATGGACCATCCCTGATGTACTGTGGATCATCACTGATGTACTATAGTTCATCACTGATGTACTATGGGCCATCACTGGTGTACTATGGATCATCACTGGTGTACTATGGATCATCACTGATGTACTATGGACCATCCCTGATGTACTGTGGATCATCACTGATGTACTGTGGATCATCACTGATGTACTATGGATCATCACTGATGTACTATGGGCCATCACTGGTGTACTATGGGCCATCACTGGTGTACTATGGATCATCACTGGTGTACTATGGACCATCACTGATGTACTATGGACCATCACTGATGTACTATGGATCATCACTGATATACTGTGGACCATCCCTGATGTACTGTGGATCATCACTGATGTACTGTGGATCATCACTGAAGTATTGTGGATCATCACTGATGTACTGTGGATCATCACTGATGTACTGTGTATCATCACTGATGTATTGTGGATCATCACTGATGTACTATAGATCATCACTGATGTACTATAGATCATCACTGATGTACTATGGACCATCACTGATGTACTATAGATCATCACTGATGTACTATGGACCATCACTGGTGTACTATGGATCATCACTGGTGTACTGTGGATCATCACTGGTGTACTATGGACCATCCCTGATGTACTGTGGATCATCACTGATGTACTGTGGATCATCACTGATGTACTATAGTTCATCACTGATGTACTATGGGCCATCACTGGTGTACTATGGATCATCACTGGTGTACTATGGACCATCACTGGTGTACTATGGATCATCACTGGTGTACTGTGGATCATCACTGGTGTACTATGGACCATCCCTGATGAACTGTGGATCATCACTGATGTACTGTGGATCATCACTGATGTACTATAGTTCATCACTGATGTACTATGGGCCATCACTGGTGTACTATGGATCATCACTGGTGTACTATGGATCATCACTGATGTACTATGGACCATCCCTGATGTACTGTGGATCATCACTGATGTACTGTGGATCATCACTGATGTACTATGGATCATCACTGATGTACTGTGGATCATCACTGATGTACTATGGGCCATCACTGGTGTACTATGGGCCATCACTGGTGTACTATGGATCATCACTGATGTACTATGGATCATCACTGATGTACTATGGACCATCACTGATGTACTATGGGCCATCACTGGTGTACTATGGATCATCACCGATGTACTGTGGACCATCACTGATGTACTGTGGATCATCACTGATGTACTGTGGATCATCACTGATGTACTATGGATCATCACTGATGTACTATAGATCATCACTGATGTACTATAGATCATCACTGATGTACTATGGACCATCACTGGTGTACTATGGATCATCACTGGTGTACTGTGGATCATCACTGGTGTACTATGGACCATCCCTGATGTACTGTGGATCATCACTGATATACTATGGATCATCACTGATGTACTATGGATCATCACTGATGTACTATAGTTCATCACTGATGTACTATGGGCCATCACTGGTGTACTATGGATCATCACTGGTGTACTATGGATCATCACTGATGTACTATGGACCATCACTGATGTACTGTGGATCATCACTGATGTACTATAGTTCATCACTGATGTACTATGGGCCATCACTGGTGTACTATGGATCATCACTGGTGTACTATGGATCATCACTGATGTACTATGGACCATCCCTGATGTACTGTGGATCATCACTGATGTACTATAGATCATCACTGATGTACTATGGGCCATCACTGGTGTACTATGGGCCATCACTGGTGTACTATGGATCATCACTGGTGTACTATGGATCATCACTGATGTACTATAGATCATCACTGATGTACTATAGTTCATCACTGATGTACTATAGATCATCACTGGTGTACTATAGATCATCACTGATGTACTATGGACCATCACTGGTGTACTATGGACCATCACTGGTGTACTATGGATCATCACTGGTGTACTGTGGATCATCACTGGTGTACTATGGACCATCCCTGAAGTACTGTGGATCATCACTGATGTACTGTGGATCATCACTGATGTACTATAGTTCATCACTGATGTACTATGGGCCATCACTGGTGTACTATGGATCATCACTGGTGTACTATGGATCATCACTGATGTACTATGGACCATCCCTGATGTACTGTGGATCATCACTGATGTACTGTGGATCATCACTGATGTACTATGGGCCATCACTGGTGTACTATGGATCATCACTGGTGTACTATGGGCCATCACTGGTGTACTATGGATCATCACTGATGTACTGTGGATCATCACTGATGTACTATAGTTCATCACTGATGTACTATGGGCCATCACTGGTGTACTATGGATCATCACTGGTGTACTATGGATCATCACTGGTGTACTGTGGATCATCACTGGTGTACTATGGACCATCCCTGATGTACTGTGGATCATCACTGATGTACTGTGGATCATCACTGATATACTGTGGGCCATCACTGGTGTACTATGGATCATCACTGGTGTACTATGGATCATCACTGATGTACTATGGACCATCCCTGATGTACTGTGGATCATCACTGATGTACTGTGGATCATCACTGATGTACTATGGATCATCACTGATGTACTGTGGATCATCACTGATGTACTATAGTTCATCACTGATGTACTATGGGCCATCACTGGTGTACTATGGATCATCACTGGTGTACTATGGATCATCACTGATGTACTATGGGCCATCACTGGTGTACTATGGATCATCACTGGTGTACTATGGATCATCACTGATGTACTATAGATCATCACTGATGAACTATAGCTCATCACTGATGTACTATGGACCATCACTGATGTACTATAGATCATCACTGATGTACTATGGACCATCACTGGGGTACTATGGATCATCACTGATGTACTGTGGATCATCACTGGTGTACTATGGACCATCCCTGATGTACTGTGGATCATCACTGATGTACTGTGGATCATCACTGATGTACTATAGTTCATCACTGATGTACTATGGGCCATCACTGGTGTACTATGGATCATCACTGGTGTACTATGGATCATCACTGATGTAATATGGACCATCCCTGATGTACTGTGGATCATCACTGATGTACTGTGGATCATCACTGATGTACTATGGATCATCACCGATGTACTGTGGATCATCACTGATGTACTATAGTTCATCACTGATGTACTATAGATCATCACTGGTGTACTATGGATCATCACTGGTGTACTATGGATCATCACTGATGTACTATGGGCCATCACTGGTGTACTATGGATCATCACTGGTGTACTATGGATCATCACTGATGTAATATGGACCATCCCTGATGTACTGTGGATCATCACTGATGTACTGTGGATCATCACTGATGTACTATGGATCATCACCGATGTACTGTGGATCATCACTGATGTACTATAGATCATCACTGATGTACTATAGCTCATCACTGATGTACTATGGACCATCACTGATGTACTATAGATCATCACTGATGTACTATGGACCATCACTGGTGTACTATGGATCATCACTGGTGTACTGTGGATCATCACTGGTGTACTATGGACCATCCCTGATGTACTGTGGATCATCACTGATGTACTGTGGATCATCACTGATGTACTATAGTTCATCACTGATGTACTATGGGCCATCACTGGTGTACTATGGATCATCACTGGTGTACTATGGATCATCACTGATGTAATATGGACCATCCCTGATGTACTGTGGATCATCACTGATGTACTGTGGATCATCACTGATGTACTATGGATCATCACCGATGTACTGTGGATCATCACTGATGTACTATAGTTCATCACTGATGTACTATGGGCTATCACTGGTGTACTATGGATCATCACTGGTGTACTATGGATCATCACTGGTGTACTATGGATCATCACTGATGTACTATGGACCATCCCTGATGTACTGTGGATCATCACTGATGTACTATAGTTCATCACTGATGTACTATGGGCCATCACTGGTGTACTATGGATCATCACTGGTGTACTATGGATCATCACTGATGTACTATGGACCATCCCTGATGTACTGTGGATCATCACTGATGTACTGTGGATCATCACTGATGTACTATGGATCATCACTGATGTACTATAGATCATCACTGATGTACTATAGATCATCACTGATGTACTATAGATCATCACTGATGTACTATGGACCATCACTGGTGTACTATGGATCATCACTGGTGTACTGTGGATCATCACTGGTGTACTATGGACCATCCCTGATGTACTGTGGATCATCACTGATATACTATGGATCATCACTGATGTACTATGGATCATCACTGATGTACTATAGTTCATCACTGATGTACTATGGGCCATCACTGGTGTACTATGGATCATCACTGGTGTACTATGGATCATCACTGATGTACTATGGACCATCACTGATGTACTGTGGATCATCACTGATGTACTATAGTTCATCACTGATGTACTATGGGCCATCACTGGTGTACTATGGATCATCACTGGTGTACTATGGATCATCACTGATGTACTATGGACCATCCCTGATGTACTGTGGATCATCACTGATGTACTATAGATCATCACTGATGTACTATGGGCCATCACTGGTGTACTATGGGCCATCACTGGTGTACTATGGATCATCACTGGTGTACTATGGATCATCACTGATGTACTATAGATCATCACTGATGTACTATAGTTCATCACTGATGTACTATAGATCATCACTGGTGTACTATAGATCATCACTGATGTACTATGGACCATCACTGGTGTACTATGGACCATCACTGGTGTACTATGGATCATCACTGGTGTACTGTGGATCATCACTGGTGTACTATGGACCATCCCTGAAGTACTGTGGATCATCACTGATGTACTGTGGATCATCACTGATGTACTATAGTTCATCACTGATGTACTATGGGCCATCACTGGTGTACTATGGATCATCACTGGTGTACTATGGATCATCACTGATGTACTATGGACCATCCCTGATGTACTGTGGATCATCACTGATGTACTGTGGATCATCACTGATGTACTATGGGCCATCACTGGTGTACTATGGATCATCACTGGTGTACTATGGGCCATCACTGGTGTACTATGGATCATCACTGATGTACTGTGGATCATCACTGATGTACTATAGTTCATCACTGATGTACTATGGGCCATCACTGGTGTACTATGGATCATCACTGGTGTACTATGGATCATCACTGGTGTACTGTGGATCATCACTGGTGTACTATGGACCATCCCTGATGTACTGTGGATCATCACTGATGTACTGTGGATCATCACTGATATACTGTGGGCCATCACTGGTGTACTATGGATCATCACTGGTGTACTATGGATCATCACTGATGTACTATGGACCATCCCTGATGTACTGTGGATCATCACTGATGTACTGTGGATCATCACTGATGTACTATGGATCATCACTGATGTACTGTGGATCATCACTGATGTACTATAGTTCATCACTGATGTACTATGGGCCATCACTGGTGTACTATGGATCATCACTGGTGTACTATGGATCATCACTGATGTACTATGGGCCATCACTGGTGTACTATGGATCATCACTGGTGTACTATGGATCATCACTGATGTACTATAGATCATCACTGATGTACTATAGCTCATCACTGATGTACTATGGACCATCACTGATGTACTATAGATCATCACTGATGTACTATGGACCATCACTGGTGTACTATGGATCATCACTGGTGTACTGTGGATCATCACTGGTGTACTATGGACCATCCCTGATGTACTGTGGATCATCACTGATGTACTGTGGATCATCACTGATGTACTATAGTTCATCACTGATGTACTATGGGCCATCACTGGTGTACTATGGATCATCACTGGTGTACTATGGATCATCACTGATGTACTATGGACCATCCCTGATGTACTGTGGATCATCACTGATGTACTGTGGATCATCACTGATGTACTATGGATCATCACTGATGTACTGTGGATCATCACTGATGTACTATAGTTCATCACTGATGTACTATGGGCCATCACTGGTGTACTATGGATCATCACTGGTGTACTATGGATCATCACTGATGTACTATGGACCATCCCTGATGTACTGTGGATCATCACTGATGTACTATAGTTCATCACTGATGTACTATGGGCCATCACTGGTGTACTATGGATCATCACTGGTGTACTATGGATCATCACTGATGTACTATGGACCATCCCTGATGTACTGTGGATCATCACTGATGTACTGTGGATCATCACTGATGTACTATGGATCATCACTGATGTACTATGGGCCATCACTGGTGTACTATGGGCCATCACTGGTGTACTATGGATCATCACTGGTGTACTATGGACCATCACTGATGTACTATGGACCATCACTGATGTACTATGGATCATCACTGATATACTGTGGACCATCCCTGATGTACTGTGGATCATCACTGATGTACTGTGGATCATCACTGAAGTATTGTGGATCATCACTGATGTACTGTGGATCATCACTGATGTACTGCGTATCATAACTGATGTATTGTGGATCATCACTGATGTACTATAGATCATCACTGATGTACTATAGATCATCACTGATGTACTATGGACCATCACTGATGTACTATAGATCATCACTGATGTACTATGGACCATCACTGGTGTACTATGGATCATCACTGGTGTACTGTGGATCATCACTGGTGTACTATGGACCATCCCTGATGTACTGTGGATCATCACTGATGTACTGTGGATCATCACTGATGTACTATAGTTCATCACTGATGTACTATGGGCCATCACTGGTGTACTATGGATCATCACTGGTGTACTATGGATCATCACTGATGTACTATGGACCATCCCTGATGTACTGTGGATCATCACTGATGTACTATAGATCATCACTGATGTACTATGGGCCATCACTGGTGTACTATGGGCCATCACTGGTGTACTATGGATCATCACTGGTGTACTATGGATCATCACTGATGTACTATAGATCATCACTGATGTACTATAGTTCATCACTGATGTACTATAGATCATCACTGGTGTACTATAGATCATCACTGATGTACTATGGACCATCACTGGTGTACTATGGACCATCACTGGTGTACTATGGATCATCACTGGTGTACTGTGGATCATCACTGGTGTACTATGGACCATCCCTGAAGTACTGTGGATCATCACTGATGTACTGTGGATCATCACTGATGTACTATAGTTCATCACTGATGTACTATGGGCCATCACTGGTGTACTATGGATCATCACTGGTGTACTATGGATCATCACTGATGTACTATGGACCATCCCTGATGTACTGTGGATCATCACTGATGTACTGTGGATCATCACTGATGTACTATGGGCCATCACTGGTGTACTATGGATCATCACTGGTGTACTATGGGCCATCACTGGTGTACTATGGATCATCACTGATGTACTGTGGATCATCACTGATGTACTATAGTTCATCACTGATGTACTATGGGCCATCACTGGTGTACTATGGATCATCACTGGTGTACTATGGATCATCACTGGTGTACTGTGGATCATCACTGGTGTACTATGGACCATCCCTGATGTACTGTGGATCATCACTGATGTACTGTGGATCATCACTGATATACTGTGGGCCATCACTGGTGTACTATGGATCATCACTGGTGTACTATGGATCATCACTGATGTACTATGGACCATCCCTGATGTACTGTGGATCATCACTGATGTACTGTGGATCATCACTGATGTACTATGGATCATCACTGATGTACTGTGGATCATCACTGATGTACTATAGTTCATCACTGATGTACTATGGGCCATCACTGGTGTACTATGGATCATCACTGGTGTACTATGGATCATCACTGATGTACTATGGGCCATCACTGGTGTACTATGGATCATCACTGGTGTACTATGGATCATCACTGATGTACTATAGATCATCACTGATGTACTATAGCTCATCACTGATGTACTATGGACCATCACTGATGTACTATAGATCATCACTGATGTACTATGGACCATCACTGGTGTACTATGGATCATCACTGGTGTACTGTGGATCATCACTGGTGTACTATGGACCATCCCTGATGTACTGTGGATCATCACTGATGTACTGTGGATCATCACTGATGTACTATAGTTCATCACTGATGTACTATGGGCCATCACTGGTGTACTATGGATCATCACTGGTGTACTATGGATCATCACTGATGTACTATGGACCATCCCTGATGTACTGTGGATCATCACTGATGTACTGTGGATCATCACTGATGTACTATGGATCATCACTGATGTACTGTGGATCATCACTGATGTACTATAGTTCATCACTGATGTACTATGGGCCATCACTGGTGTACTATGGATCATCACTGGTGTACTATGGATCATCACTGATGTACTATGGACCATCCCTGATGTACTGTGGATCATCACTGATGTACTATAGTTCATCACTGATGTACTATGGGCCATCACTGGTGTACTATGGATCATCACTGGTGTACTATGGATCATCACTGATGTACTATGGACCATCCCTGATGTACTGTGGATCATCACTGATGTACTGTGGATCATCACTGATGTACTATGGATCATCACTGATGTACTATGGGCCATCACTGGTGTACTATGGGCCATCACTGGTGTACTATGGATCATCACTGGTGTACTATGGACCATCACTGATGTACTATGGACCATCACTGATGTACTATGGATCATCACTGATATACTGTGGACCATCCCTGATGTACTGTGGATCATCACTGATGTACTGTGGATCATCACTGAAGTATTGTGGATCATCACTGATGTACTGTGGATCATCACTGATGTACTGCGTATCATAACTGATGTATTGTGGATCATCACTGATGTACTATAGATCATCACTGATGTACTATAGATCATCACTGATGTACTATGGACCATCACTGATGTACTATAGATCATCACTGATGTACTATGGACCATCACTGGTGTACTATGGATCATCACTGGTGTACTGTGGATCATCACTGGTGTACTATGGACCATCCCTGATGTACTGTGGATCATCACTGATGTACTGTGGATCATCACTGATGTACTATAGTTCATCACTGATGTACTATGGGCCATCACTGGTGTACTATGGATCATCACTGGTGTACTATGGACCATCACTGGTGTACTATGGATCATCACTGGTGTACTGTGGATCATCACTGGTGTACTATGGACCATCCCTGATGAACTGTGGATCATCACTGATGTACTGTGGATCATCACTGATGTACTATAGTTCATCACTGATGTACTATGGGCCATCACTGGTGTACTATGGATCATCACTGGTGTACTATGGATCATCACTGATGTACTATGGACCATCCCTGATGTACTGTGGATCATCACTGATGTACTGTGGATCATCACTGATGTACTATGGATCATCACTGATGTACTGTGGATCATCACTGATGTACTATGGGCCATCACTGGTGTACTATGGGCCATCACTGGTGTACTATGGATCATCACTGATGTACTATGGATCATCACTGATGTACTATGGACCATCACTGATGTACTATGGGCCATCACTGGTGTACTATGGATCATCACCGATGTACTGTGGACCATCACTGATGTACTGTGGATCATCACTGATGTACTGTGGATCATCACTGATGTACTATGGATCATCACTGATGTACTATAGATCATCACTGATGTACTATAGATCATCAGTGATGTACTATGGACCATCACTGGTGTACTATGGATCATCACTGGTGTACTGTGGATCATCACTGGTGTACTATGGACCATCCCTGATGTACTGTGGATCATCACTGATATACTATGGATCATCACTGATGTACTATGGATCATCACTGATGTACTATAGTTCATCACTGATGTACTATGGGCCATCACTGGTGTACTATGGATCATCACTGGTGTACTATGGATCATCACTGATGTACTATGGACCATCACTGATGTACTGTGGATCATCACTGATGTACTATAGTTCATCACTGATGTACTATGGGCCATCACTGGTGTACTATGGATCATCACTGGTGTACTATGGATCATCACTGATGTACTATGGACCATCCCTGATGTACTGTGGATCATCACTGATGTACTATAGATCATCACTGATGTACTATGGGCCATCACTGGTGTACTATGGGCCATCACTGGTGTACTATGGATCATCACTGGTGTACTATGGATCATCACTGATGTACTATAGATCATCACTGATGTACTATAGTTCATCACTGATGTACTATAGATCATCACTGGTGTACTATAGATCATCACTGATGTACTATGGACCATCACTGGTGTACTATGGACCATCACTGGTGTACTATGGATCATCACTGGTGTACTGTGGATCATCACTGGTGTACTATGGACCATCCCTGAAGTACTGTGGATCATCACTGATGTACTGTGGATCATCACTGATGTACTATAGTTCATCACTGATGTACTATGGGCCATCACTGGTGTACTATGGATCATCACTGGTGTACTATGGATCATCACTGATGTACTATGGACCATCCCTGATGTACTGTGGATCATCACTGATGTACTGTGGATCATCACTGATGTACTATGGGCCATAACTGGTGTACTATGGATCATCACTGGTGTACTATGGGCCATCACTGGTGTACTATGGATCATCACTGATGTACTGTGGATCATCACTGATGTACTATAGTTCATCACTGATGTACTATGGGCCATCACTGGTGTACTATGGATCATCACTGGTGTACTATGGATCATCACTGGTGTACTGTGGATCATCACTGGTGTACTATGGACCATCCCTGATGTACTGTGGATCATCACTGGTGTACTGTGGATCATCACTGATATACTGTGGGCCATCACTGGTGTACTATGGATCATCACTGGTGTACTATGGATCATCACTGATGTACTATGGACCATCCCTGATGTACTGTGGATCCTCACTGATGTACTGTGGATCATCACTGATGTACTATGGATCATCACTGATGTACTGTGGATCATCACTGATGTACTGTGGATCATCACTGAAGTATTGTGGATCATCACTGATGTACTGTGGATCATCACTGATGTACTGTGTATCATAACTGATGTATTGTGGATCATCACTGATGTACTATAGATCATCACTGATGTACTATAGATCATCACTGATGTACTATGGACCATCACTGATGTACTATAGATCATCACTGATGTACTATGGACCATCACTGGTGTACTATGGATCATCACTGGTGTACTGTGGATCATCACTGGTGTACTATGGACCATCCCTGATGTACTGTGGATCATCACTGATGTACTGTGGATCATCACTGATGTACTATAGTTCATCACTGATGTACTATGGGCCATCACTGGTGTACTATGGATCATCACTGGTGTACTATGGACCATCACTGGTGTACTATGGATCATCACTGGTGTACTGTGGATCATCACTGGTGTACTATGGACCATCCCTGATGAACTGTGGATCATCACTGATGTACTGTGGATCATCACTGATGTACTATAGTTCATCACTGATGTACTATGGGCCATCACTGGTGTACTATGGATCATCACTGGTGTACTATGGATCATCACTGATGTACTATGGACCATCCCTGATGTACTGTGGATCATCACTGATGTACTGTGGATCATCACTGATGTACTATGGATCATCACTGATGTACTGTGTATCATCACTGATGTACTATGGGCCATCACTGGTGTTCTATGGGCCATCACTGGTGTACTATGGATCATCACTGATGTACTATGGATCATCACTGATGTACTATGGACCATCACTGATGTACTATGGGCCATCACTGGTGTACTATGGATCATCACCGATGTACTGTGGACCATCACTGATGTACTGTGGATCATCACTGATGTACTGTGGATCATCACTGATGTACTATGGATCATCACTGATGTACTATAGATCATCACTGATGTACTATAGATCATCACTGATGTACTATGGACCATCACTGGTGTACTATGGATCATCACTGGTGTACTGTGGATCATCACTGGTGTACTATGGACCATCCCTGATGTACTGTGGATCATCACTGATATACTATGGATCATCACTGATGTACTATGGATCATCACTGATGTACTATAGTTCATCACTGATGTACTATGGGCCATCACTGGTGTACTATGGATCATCACTGGTGTACTATGGATCATCACTGATGTACTATGGACCATCACTGATGTACTGTGGATCATCACTGATGTACTATAGTTCATCACTGATGTACTATGGGCCATCACTGGTGTACTATGGATCATCACTGGTGTACTATGGATCATCACTGATGTACTATGGACCATCCCTGATGTACTGTGGATCATCACTGATGTACTATAGATCATCACTGATGTACTATGGGCCATCACTGGTGTACTATGGGCCATCACTGGTGTACTATGGATCATCACTGGTGTACTATGGATCATCACTGATGTACTATAGATCATCACTGATGTACTATAGTTCATCACTGATGTACTATAGATCATCACTGGTGTACTATAGATCATCACTGATGTACTATGGACCATCACTGGTGTACTATGGACCATCACTGGTGTACTATGGATCATCACTGGTGTACTGTGGATCATCACTGGTGTACTATGGACCATCCCTGAAGTACTGTGGATCATCACTGATGTACTGTGGATCATCACTGATGTACTATAGTTCATCACTGATGTACTATGGGCCATCACTGGTGTACTATGGATCATCACTGGTGTACTATGGATCATCACTGATGTACTATGGACCATCCCTGATGTACTGTGGATCATCACTGATGTACTGTGGATCATCACTGATGTACTATGGGCCATCACTGGTGTACTATGGATCATCACTGGTGTACTATGGGCCATCACTGGTGTACTATGGATCATCACTGATGTACTGTGGATCATCACTGATGTACTATAGTTCATCACTGATGTACTATGGGCCATCACTGGTGTACTATGGATCATCACTGGTGTACTATGGATCATCACTGGTGTACTGTGGATCATCACTGGTGTACTATGGACCATCCCTGATGTACTGTGGATCATCACTGGTGTACTGTGGATCATCACTGATATACTGTGGGCCATCACTGGTGTACTATGGATCATCACTGGTGTACTATGGATCATCACTGATGTACTATGGACCATCCCTGATGTACTGTGGATCCTCACTGATGTACTGTGGATCATCACTGATGTACTATGGATCATCACTGATGTACTGTGGATCATCACTGATGTACTATAGTTCATCACTGATGTACTATGGGCCATCACTGGTGTACTATGGATCATCACTGGTGTACTATGGATCATCACTGATGTACTATGGGCCATCACTGGTGTACTATGGATCATCACTGGTGTACTATGGATCATCACTGATGTACTATAGATCATCACTAATGTACTATAGCTCATCACTGATGTACTATGGACCATCACTGATGTACTATAGATCATCACTGATGTACTATGGACCATCACTGGTGTACTATGGATCATCACTGGTGTACTGTGGATCATCATTGGTGTACTATGGACCATCCCTGATGTACTGTGGATCATCACTGATGTACTGTGGATCATCACTGATGTACTATAGTTCATCACTGATGTACTATGGGCCATCACTGGTGTACTATGGATCATCACTGGTGTACTATGGATCATCACTGATGTAATATGGACCATCCCTGATGTACTGTGGATCATCACTGATGTACTGTGGATCATCACTGATGTACTATGGATCATCACCGATGTACTGTGGATCATCACTGATGTACTATAGTTCATCACTGATGTACTATGGGCTATCACTGGTGTACTATGGATCATCACTGGTGTACTATGGATCATCACTGGTGTACTATGGATCATCACTGATGTACTATGGACCATCCCTGATGTACTGTGGATCATCACTGATGTACTATAGTTCATCACTGATGTACTATGGGCCATCACTGGTGTACTATGGATCATCACTGGTGTACTATGGATCATCACTGATGTACTATGGACCATCCCTGATGTACTGTGGATCATCACTGATGTACTGTGGATCATCACTGATGTACTATGGATCATCACTGATGTACTATAGATCATCACTGATGTACTATAGATCATCACTGATGTACTATAGATCATCACTGATGTACTATGGACCATCACTGGTGTACTATGGATCATCACTGGTGTACTGTGGATCATCACTGGTGTACTATGGACCATCCCTGATATACTGTGGATCATCACTGATATACTATGGATCATCACTGATGTACTATGGATCATCACTGATGTACTATAGTTCATCACTGATGTACTATGGGCCATCACTGGTGTACTATGGATCATCACTGGTGTACTATGGATCATCACTGATGTACTATGGACCATCACTGATGTACTGTGGATCATCACTGATGTACTATAGTTCATCACTGATGTACTATGGGCCATCACTGGTGTACTATGGATCATCACTGGTGTACTATGGATCATCACTGATGTACTATGGACCATCCCTGATGTACTGTGGATCATCACTGATGTACTATAGATCATCACTGATGTACTATGGGCCATCACTGGTGTACTATGGGCCATCACTGGTGTACTATGGATCATCACTGGTGTACTATGGATCATCACTGATGTACTATAGATCATCACTGATGTACTATAGATCATCACTGGTGTACTATAGATCATCACTGATGTACTATGGACCATCACTGGTGTACTATGGACCATCACTGGTGTACTATGGATCATCACTGGTGTACTGTGGATCATCACTGGTGTACTATGGACCATCCCTGAAGTACTGTGGATCATCACTGATGTACTGTGGATCATCACTGATGTACTATAGTTCATCACTGATGTACTATGGGCCATCACTGGTGTACTATGGATCATCACTGGTGTACTATGGATCATCACTGATGTACTATGGACCATCCCTGATGTACTGTGGATCATCACTGATGTACTGTGGATCATCACTGATGTACTATGGGCCATCACTGGTGTACTATGGATCATCACTGGTGTACTATGGGCCATCACTGGTGTACTATGGATCATCACTGATGTACTGTGGATCATCACTGATGTACTATAGTTCATCACTGATGTACTATGGGCCATCACTGATGTGTACTATGGATCATCACTGGTGTACTATGGATCATCACTGGTGTACTGTGGATCATCACTGGTGTACTATGGACCATCCCTGATGTACTGTGGATCATCACTGATGTACTGTGGATCATCACTGATATACTGTGGGCCATCACTGGTGTACTATGGATCATCACTGGTGTACTATGGATCATCACTGATGTACTATGGACCATCCCTGATGTACTGTGGATCATCACTGATGTACTGTGGATCATCACTGATGTACTATGGATCATCACTGATGTACTGTGGATCATCACTGATGTACTATAGTTCATCACTGATGTACTATGGGCCATCACTGGTGTACTATGGATCATCACTGATGTACTATGGGCCATCACTGGTGTACTATGGATCATCACTGGTGTACTATGGATCATCACTGATGTACTATAGATCATCACTGATGTACTATAGCTCATCACTGATGTACTATGGACCATCACTGATGTACTATAGATCATCACTGATGTACTATGGACCATCACTGGTGTACTATGGATCATCACTGATGTACTGTGGATCATCACTGGTGTACTATGGACCATCCCTGATGTACTGTGGATCATCACTGATGTACTGTGGATCATCACTGATGTACTATAGTTCATCACTGATGTACTATGGGCCATCACTGGTGTACTATGGATCATCACTGGTGTACTATGGATCATCACTGATGTACTATGGGCCATCACTGGTGTACTATGGATCATCACTGGTGTACTATGGATCATCACTGATGTACTATAGATCATCACTGATGTACTATAGCTCATCACTGATGTACTATGGACCATCACTGATGTACTATAGATCATCACTGATGTACTATGGACCATCACTGGTGTACTATGGATCATCACTGGTGTACTGTGGATCATCACTGGTGTACTATGGACCATCCCTGATGTACTGTGGATCATCACTGATGTACTGTGGATCATCACTGATGTACTATAGTTCATCACTGATGTACTATGGGCCATCACTGGTGTACTATGGATCATCACTGGTGTACTATGGATCATCACTGATGTACTATGGACCATCCCTGATGTACTGTGGATCATCACTGATGTACTGTGGATCATCACTGATGTACTATGGATCATCACTGATGTACTGTGGATCATCACTGATGTACTATAGTTCATCACTGATGTACTATGGGCCATCACTGGTGTACTATGGATCATCACTGGTGTACTATGGATCATCACTGATGTACTATGGACCATCCCTGATGTACTGTGGATCATCACTGATGTACTATAGTTCATCACTGATGTACTATGGGCCATCACTGGTGTACTATGGATCATCACTGGTGTACTATGGATCATCACTGATGTACTATGGACCATCCCTGATGTACTGTGGATCATCACTGATGTACTGTGGATCATCACTGATGTACTATGGATCATCACTGATGTACTATGGGCCATCACTGGTGTACTATGGGCCATCACTGGTGTACTATGGATCATCACTGGTGTACTATGGACCATCACTGATGTACTATGGACCATCACTGATGTACTATGGATCATCACTGATATACTGTGGACCATCCCTGATGTACTGTGGATCATCACTGATGTACTGTGGATCATCACTGAAGTATTGTGGATCATCACTGATGTACTGTGGATCATCACTGATGTACTGCGTATCATAACTGATGTATTGTGGATCATCACTGATGTACTATAGATCATCACTGATGTACTATAGATCATCACTGATGTACTATGGACCATCACTGATGTACTATAGATCATCACTGATGTACTATGGACCATCACTGGTGTACTATGGATCATCACTGGTGTACTGTGGATCATCACTGGTGTACTATGGACCATCCCTGATGTACTGTGGATCATCACTGATGTACTGTGGATCATCACTGATGTACTATAGTTCATCACTGATGTACTATGGGCCATCACTGGTGTACTATGGATCATCACTGGTGTACTATGGACCATCACTGGTGTACTATGGATCATCACTGGTGTACTGTGGATCATCACTGGTGTACTATGGACCATCCCTGATGAACTGTGGATCATCACTGATGTACTGTGGATCATCACTGATGTACTATAGTTCATCACTGATGTACTATGGGCCATCACTGGTGTACTATGGATCATCACTGGTGTACTATGGATCATCACTGATGTACTATGGACCATCCCTGATGTACTGTGGATCATCACTGATGTACTGTGGATCATCACTGATGTACTATGGATCATCACTGATGTACTGTGGATCATCACTGATGTACTATGGGCCATCACTGGTGTACTATGGGCCATCACTGGTGTACTATGGATCATCACTGATGTACTATGGATCATCACTGATGTACTATGGACCATCACTGATGTACTATGGGCCATCACTGGTGTACTATGGATCATCACCGATGTACTGTGGACCATCACTGATGTACTGTGGATCATCACTGATGTACTGTGGATCATCACTGATGTACTATGGATCATCACTGATGTACTATAGATCATCACTGATGTACTATAGATCATCACTGATGTACTATGGACCATCACTGGTGTACTATGGATCATCACTGGTGTACTGTGGATCATCACTGGTGTACTATGGACCATCCCTGATGTACTGTGGATCATCACTGATATACTATGGATCATCACTGATGTACTATGGATCATCACTGATGTACTATAGTTCATCACTGATGTACTATGGGCCATCACTGGTGTACTATGGATCATCACTGGTGTACTATGGATCATCACTGATGTACTATGGACCATCACTGATGTACTGTGGATCATCACTGATGTACTATAGTTCATCACTGATGTACTATGGGCCATCACTGGTGTACTATGGATCATCACTGGTGTACTATGGATCATCACTGATGTACTATGGACCATCCCTGATGTACTGTGGATCATCACTGATGTACTATAGATCATCACTGATGTACTATGGGCCATCACTGGTGTACTATGGGCCATCACTGGTGTACTATGGATCATCACTGGTGTACTATGGATCATCACTGATGTACTATAGATCATCACTGATGTACTATAGTTCATCACTGATGTACTATAGATCATCACTGGTGTACTATAGATCATCACTGATGTACTATGGACCATCACTGGTGTACTATGGACCATCACTGGTGTACTATGGATCATCACTGGTGTACTGTGGATCATCACTGGTGTACTATGGACCATCCCTGAAGTACTGTGGATCATCACTGATGTACTGTGGATCATCACTGATGTACTATAGTTCATCACTGATGTACTATGGGCCATCACTGGTGTACTATGGATCATCACTGGTGTACTATGGATCATCACTGATGTACTATGGACCATCCCTGATGTACTGTGGATCATCACTGATGTACTGTGGATCATCACTGATGTACTATGGGCCATAACTGGTGTACTATGGATCATCACTGGTGTACTATGGGCCATCACTGGTGTACTATGGATCATCACTGATGTACTGTGGATCATCACTGATGTACTATAGTTCATCACTGATGTACTATGGGCCATCACTGGTGTACTATGGATCATCACTGGTGTACTATGGATCATCACTGGTGTACTGTGGATCATCACTGGTGTACTATGGACCATCCCTGATGTACTGTGGATCATCACTGGTGTACTGTGGATCATCACTGATATACTGTGGGCCATCACTGGTGTACTATGGATCATCACTGGTGTACTATGGATCATCACTGATGTACTATGGACCATCCCTGATGTACTGTGGATCCTCACTGATGTACTGTGGATCATCACTGATGTACTATGGATCATCACTGATGTACTGTGGATCATCACTGATGTACTGTGGATCATCACTGAAGTATTGTGGATCATCACTGATGTACTGTGGATCATCACTGATGTACTGTGTATCATAACTGATGTATTGTGGATCATCACTGATGTACTATAGATCATCACTGATGTACTATAGATCATCACTGATGTACTATGGACCATCACTGATGTACTATAGATCATCACTGATGTACTATGGACCATCACTGGTGTACTATGGATCATCACTGGTGTACTGTGGATCATCACTGGTGTACTATGGACCATCCCTGATGTACTGTGGATCATCACTGATGTACTGTGGATCATCACTGATGTACTATAGTTCATCACTGATGTACTATGGGCCATCACTGGTGTACTATGGATCATCACTGGTGTACTATGGACCATCACTGGTGTACTATGGATCATCACTGGTGTACTGTGGATCATCACTGGTGTACTATGGACCATCCCTGATGAACTGTGGATCATCACTGATGTACTGTGGATCATCACTGATGTACTATAGTTCATCACTGATGTACTATGGGCCATCACTGGTGTACTATGGATCATCACTGGTGTACTATGGATCATCACTGATGTACTATGGACCATCCCTGATGTACTGTGGATCATCACTGATGTACTGTGGATCATCACTGATGTACTATGGATCATCACTGATGTACTGTGTATCATCACTGATGTACTATGGGCCATCACTGGTGTTCTATGGGCCATCACTGGTGTACTATGGATCATCACTGATGTACTATGGATCATCACTGATGTACTATGGACCATCACTGATGTACTATGGGCCATCACTGGTGTACTATGGATCATCACCGATGTACTGTGGACCATCACTGATGTACTGTGGATCATCACTGATGTACTGTGGATCATCACTGATGTACTATGGATCATCACTGATGTACTATAGATCATCACTGATGTACTATAGATCATCACTGATGTACTATGGACCATCACTGGTGTACTATGGATCATCACTGGTGTACTGTGGATCATCACTGGTGTACTATGGACCATCCCTGATGTACTGTGGATCATCACTGATATACTATGGATCATCACTGATGTACTATGGATCATCACTGATGTACTATAGTTCATCACTGATGTACTATGGGCCATCACTGGTGTACTATGGATCATCACTGGTGTACTATGGATCATCACTGATGTACTATGGACCATCACTGATGTACTGTGGATCATCACTGATGTACTATAGTTCATCACTGATGTACTATGGGCCATCACTGGTGTACTATGGATCATCACTGGTGTACTATGGATCATCACTGATGTACTATGGACCATCCCTGATGTACTGTGGATCATCACTGATGTACTATAGATCATCACTGATGTACTATGGGCCATCACTGGTGTACTATGGGCCATCACTGGTGTACTATGGATCATCACTGGTGTACTATGGATCATCACTGATGTACTATAGATCATCACTGATGTACTATAGTTCATCACTGATGTACTATAGATCATCACTGGTGTACTATAGATCATCACTGATGTACTATGGACCATCACTGGTGTACTATGGACCATCACTGGTGTACTATGGATCATCACTGGTGTACTGTGGATCATCACTGGTGTACTATGGACCATCCCTGAAGTACTGTGGATCATCACTGATGTACTGTGGATCATCACTGATGTACTATAGTTCATCACTGATGTACTATGGGCCATCACTGGTGTACTATGGATCATCACTGGTGTACTATGGATCATCACTGATGTACTATGGACCATCCCTGATGTACTGTGGATCATCACTGATGTACTGTGGATCATCACTGATGTACTATGGGCCATCACTGGTGTACTATGGATCATCACTGGTGTACTATGGGCCATCACTGGTGTACTATGGATCATCACTGATGTACTGTGGATCATCACTGATGTACTATAGTTCATCACTGATGTACTATGGGCCATCACTGGTGTACTATGGATCATCACTGGTGTACTATGGATCATCACTGGTGTACTGTGGATCATCACTGGTGTACTATGGACCATCCCTGATGTACTGTGGATCATCACTGGTGTACTGTGGATCATCACTGATATACTGTGGGCCATCACTGGTGTACTATGGATCATCACTGGTGTACTATGGATCATCACTGATGTACTATGGACCATCCCTGATGTACTGTGGATCCTCACTGATGTACTGTGGATCATCACTGATGTACTATGGATCATCACTGATGTACTGTGGATCATCACTGATGTACTATAGTTCATCACTGATGTACTATGGGCCATCACTGGTGTACTATGGATCATCACTGGTGTACTATGGATCATCACTGATGTACTATGGGCCATCACTGGTGTACTATGGATCATCACTGGTGTACTATGGATCATCACTGATGTACTATAGATCATCACTAATGTACTATAGCTCATCACTGATGTACTATGGACCATCACTGATGTACTATAGATCATCACTGATGTACTATGGACCATCACTGGTGTACTATGGATCATCACTGGTGTACTGTGGATCATCATTGGTGTACTATGGACCATCCCTGATGTACTGTGGATCATCACTGATGTACTGTGGATCATCACTGATGTACTATAGTTCATCACTGATGTACTATGGGCCATCACTGGTGTACTATGGATCATCACTGGTGTACTATGGATCATCACTGATGTAATATGGACCATCCCTGATGTACTGTGGATCATCACTGATGTACTGTGGATCATCACTGATGTACTATGGATCATCACCGATGTACTGTGGATCATCACTGATGTACTATAGTTCATCACTGATGTACTATGGGCTATCACTGGTGTACTATGGATCATCACTGGTGTACTATGGATCATCACTGGTGTACTATGGATCATCACTGATGTACTATGGACCATCCCTGATGTACTGTGGATCATCACTGATGTACTATAGTTCATCACTGATGTACTATGGGCCATCACTGGTGTACTATGGATCATCACTGGTGTACTATGGATCATCACTGATGTACTATGGACCATCCCTGATGTACTGTGGATCATCACTGATGTACTGTGGATCATCACTGATGTACTATGGATCATCACTGATGTACTATAGATCATCACTGATGTACTATAGATCATCACTGATGTACTATAGATCATCACTGATGTACTATGGACCATCACTGGTGTACTATGGATCATCACTGGTGTACTGTGGATCATCACTGGTGTACTATGGACCATCCCTGATATACTGTGGATCATCACTGATATACTATGGATCATCACTGATGTACTATGGATCATCACTGATGTACTATAGTTCATCACTGATGTACTATGGGCCATCACTGGTGTACTATGGATCATCACTGGTGTACTATGGATCATCACTGATGTACTATGGACCATCACTGATGTACTGTGGATCATCACTGATGTACTATAGTTCATCACTGATGTACTATGGGCCATCACTGGTGTACTATGGATCATCACTGGTGTACTATGGATCATCACTGATGTACTATGGACCATCCCTGATGTACTGTGGATCATCACTGATGTACTATAGATCATCACTGATGTACTATGGGCCATCACTGGTGTACTATGGGCCATCACTGGTGTACTATGGATCATCACTGGTGTACTATGGATCATCACTGATGTACTATAGATCATCACTGATGTACTATAGATCATCACTGGTGTACTATAGATCATCACTGATGTACTATGGACCATCACTGGTGTACTATGGACCATCACTGGTGTACTATGGATCATCACTGGTGTACTGTGGATCATCACTGGTGTACTATGGACCATCCCTGAAGTACTGTGGATCATCACTGATGTACTGTGGATCATCACTGATGTACTATAGTTCATCACTGATGTACTATGGGCCATCACTGGTGTACTATGGATCATCACTGGTGTACTATGGATCATCACTGATGTACTATGGACCATCCCTGATGTACTGTGGATCATCACTGATGTACTGTGGATCATCACTGATGTACTATGGGCCATCACTGGTGTACTATGGATCATCACTGGTGTACTATGGGCCATCACTGGTGTACTATGGATCATCACTGATGTACTGTGGATCATCACTGATGTACTATAGTTCATCACTGATGTACTATGGGCCATCACTGGTGTACTATGGATCATCACTGGTGTACTATGGATCATCACTGGTGTACTGTGGATCATCACTGGTGTACTATGGACCATCCCTGATGTACTGTGGATCATCACTGATGTACTGTGGATCATCACTGATATACTGTGGGCCATCACTGGTGTACTATGGATCATCACTGGTGTACTATGGATCATCACTGATGTACTATGGACCATCCCTGATGTACTGTGGATCATCACTGATGTACTGTGGATCATCACTGATGTACTATGGATCATCACTGATGTACTGTGGATCATCACTGATGTACTATAGTTCATCACTGATGTACTATGGGCCATCACTGGTGTACTATGGATCATCACTGATGTACTATGGGCCATCACTGGTGTACTATGGATCATCACTGGTGTACTATGGATCATCACTGATGTACTATAGATCATCACTGATGTACTATAGCTCATCACTGATGTACTATGGACCATCACTGATGTACTATAGATCATCACTGATGTACTATGGACCATCACTGGTGTACTATGGATCATCACTGATGTACTGTGGATCATCACTGGTGTACTATGGACCATCCCTGATGTACTGTGGATCATCACTGATGTACTGTGGATCATCACTGATGTACTATAGTTCATCACTGATGTACTATGGGCCATCACTGGTGTACTATGGATCATCACTGGTGTACTATGGATCATCACTGATGTAATATGGACCATCCCTGATGTACTGTGGATCATCACTGATGTACTGTGGATCATCACTGATGTACTATGGATCATCACCGATGTACTGTGGATCATCACTGATGTACTATAGTTCATCACTGATGTACTATAGATCATCACTGGTGTACTATGGATCATCACTGGTGTACTATGGATCATCACTGATGTACTATGGGCCATCACTGGTGTACTATGGATCATCACTGGTGTACTATGGATCATCACTGATGTACTATAGATCATCACTGATGTACTATAGCTCATCACTGATGTACTATGGACCATCACTGATGTACTATAGATCATCACTGATGTACTATGGACCATCACTGGTGTACTATGGATCATCACTGATGTACTGTGGATCATCACTGGTGTACTATGGACCATCCCTGATGTACTGTGGATCATCACTGATGTACTGTGGATCATCACTGATGTACTATAGTTCATCACTGATGTACTATGGGCCATCACTGGTGTACTATGGATCATCACTGGTGTACTATGGATCATCACTGATGTAATATGGACCATCCCTGATGTACTGTGGATCATCACTGATGTACTGTGGATCATCACTGATGTACTATGGATCATCACCGATGTACTGTGGATCATCACTGATGTACTATAGTTCATCACTGATGTACTATAGATCATCACTGGTGTACTATAGATCATCACTGATGTACTATGGACCATCACTGGTGTACTATGGACCATCACTGGTGTACTATGGATCATCACTGGTGTACTGTGGATCATCACTGGTGTACTATGGACCATCCCTGAAGTACTGTGGATCATCACTGATGTACTGTGGATCATCACTGATGTACTATAGTTCATCACTGATGTACTATGGGCCATCACTGGTGTACTATGGATCATCACTGGTGTACTATGGATCATCACTGATGTACTATGGACCATCCCTGATGTACTGTGGATCATCACTGATGTACTGTGGATCATCACTGATGTACTATGGGCCATCACTGGTGTACTATGGATCATCACTGGTGTACTATGGGCCATCACTGGTGTACTATGGATCATCACTGATGTACTGTGGATCATCACTGATGTACTATAGTTCATCACTGATGTACTATGGGCCATCACTGGTGTACTATGGATCATCACTGGTGTACTATGGATCATCACTGGTGTACTGTGGATCATCACTGGTGTACTATGGACCATCCCTGATGTACTGTGGATCATCACTGATGTACTGTGGATCATCACTGATATACTGTGGGCCATCACTGGTGTACTATGGATCATCACTGGTGTACTATGGATCATCACTGATGTACTATGGACCATCCCTGATGTACTGTGGATTATCACTGATGTACTGTGGATCATCACTGATGTACTATGGATCATCACTGATGTACTGTGGATCATCACTGATGTACTATAGTTCATCACTGATGTACTATGGGCCATCACTGGTGTACTATGGATCATCACTGGTGTACTATGGATCATCACTGATGTACTATGGGCCATCACTGGTGTACTATGGATCATCACTGGTGTACTATGGATCATCACTGATGTACTATAGATCATCACTGATGTACTATAGCTCATCACTGATGTACTATGGACCATCACTGATGTACTATAGATCATCACTGATGTACTATGGACCATCACTGGTGTACTATGGATCATCACTGATGTACTGTGGATCATCACTGGTGTACTATGGACCATCCCTGATGTACTGTGGATCATCACTGATGTACTGTGGATCATCACTGATGTACTATAGTTCATCACTGATGTACTATGGGCCATCACTGGTGTACTATGGATCATCACTGGTGTACTATGGATCATCACTGATGTAATATGGACCATCCCTGATGTACTGTGGATCATCACTGATGTACTGTGGATCATCACTGATGTACTATGGATCATCACCGATGTACTGTGGATCATCACTGATGTACTATAGTTCATCACTGATGTACTATGGGCCATCACTGGTGTACTATGGATCATCACTGGTGTACTATGGATCATCACTGATGTACTATGGACCATCCCTGATGTACTGTGGATCATCACTGATGTACTATAGTTCATCACTGATGTACTATGGGCCATCACTGGTGTACTATGGATCATCACTGGTGTACTATGGATCATCACTGGTGTACTATGGACCATCCCTGATGTACTGTGGATCATCACTGATGTACTATAGATCATCACTGATGTACTATGGGCCATCACTGGTGTACTATGGGCCATCACTGGTGTACTATGGATCATCACTGGTGTACTATGGATCATCACTGATGTACTATAGATCATCACTGATGTACTATAGTTCATCACTGATGTACTATAGATCATCACTGGTGTACTATAGATCATCACTGATGTACTATGGACCATCACTGGTGTACTATGGACCATCACTGGTGTACTATGGATCATCACTGGTGTACTGTGGATCATCACTGGTGTACTATGGACCATCCCTGAAGTACTGTGGATCATCACTGATGTACTGTGGATCATCACTGATGTACTATAGTTCATCACTGATGTACTATGGGCCATCACTGGTGTACTATGGATCATCACTGGTGTACTATGGATCATCACTGATGTACTATGGACCATCCCTGATGTACTGTGGATCATCACTGATGTACTGTGGATCATCACTGATGTACTATGGGCCATCACTGGTGTACTATGGATCATCACTGGTGTACTATGGGCCATCACTGGTGTACTATGGATCATCACTGATGTACTGTGGATCATCACTGATGTACTATAGTTCATCACTGATGTACTATGGGCCATCACTGGTGTACTATGGATCATCACTGGTGTACTATGGATCATCACCGGTGTACTGTGGATCATCACTGGTGTACTATGGACCATCCCTGATGTACTGTGGATCATCACTGATGTACTGTGGATCATCACTGATATACTGTGGGCCATCACTGGTGTACTATGGATCATCACTGGTGTACTATGGATCATCACTGATGTACTATGGACCATCCCTGATGTACTGTGGATCATCACTGATGTACTGTGGATCATCACTGATGTACTATGGATCATCACTGATGTACTGTGGATCATCACTGATGTACTATAGTTCATCACTGATGTACTATGGGCCATCACTGGTGTACTATGGATCATCACTGGTGTACTATGGATCATCACTGATGTACTATGGGCCATCACTGGTGTACTATGGATCATCACTGGTGTACTATGGATCATCACTGATGTACTATAGATCATCACTGATGTACTATAGCTCATCACTGATGTACTATGGACCATCACTGATGTACTATAGATCATCACTGATGTACTATGGACCATCACTGGTGTACTATGGATCATCACTGATGTACTGTGGATCATCACTGGTGTACTATGGACCATCCCTGATGTACTGTGGATCATCACTGATGTACTGTGGATCATCACTGATGTACTATAGTTCATCACTGATGTACTATGGGCCATCACTGGTGTACTATGGATCATCACTGGTGTACTATGGATCATCACTGATGTAATATGGACCATCCCTGATGTACTGTGGATCATCACTGATGTACTGTGGATCATCACTGATGTACTATGGATCATCACCGATGTACTGTGGATCATCACTGATGTACTATAGTTCATCACTGATGTACTATGGGCCATCACTGGTGTACTATGGATCATCACTGGTGTACTATGGATCATCACTGATGTACTATGGACCATCCCTGATGTACTGTGGATCATCACTGATGTACTATAGTTCATCACTGATGTACTATGGGCCATCACTGGTGTACTATGGATCATCACTGGTGTACTATGGATCGTCACTGATGTACTATGGACCATCCCTGATGTACTGTGGATCATCACTGATGTACTGTGGATCATCACTGATGTACTATGGATCATCACTGATGTACTATGGGCCATCACTGGTGTACTATGGGCCATCACTGGTGTACTATGGATCATCACTGGTGTACTATGGACCATCACTGATGTACTATGGACCATCACTGATGTACTATGGATCATCACTGATATACTGTGGACCATCCCTGATGTACTGTGGATCATCACTGATGTACTGTGGATCATTACTGAAGTATTGTGGATCATCACTGATGTACTGTGGATCATCACTGATGTACTGTGTATCATAACTGATGTATTGTGGATCATCACTGATGTACTATAGATCATCACTGATGTACTATAGATCATCACTGATGGACTATGGACCATCACTGGTGTACTATGGATCATCACTGGTGTACTATGGATCATCACTGATGTACTATAGATCATCACTGATGTACTATAGCTCATCACTGATGTACTATGGACCATCACTGATGTACTATAGATCATCACTGATGTACTATGGACCATCACTGGGGTACTATGGATCATCACTGATGTACTGTGGATCATCACTGGTGTACTATGGACCATCCCTGATGTACTGTGGATCATCACTGATGTACTGTGGATCATCACTGATGTACTATAGTTCATCACTGATGTACTATGGGCCATCACTGGTGTACTATGGATCATCACTGGTGTACTATGGATCATCACTGATGTAATATGGACCATCCCTGATGTACTGTGGATCATCACTGATGTACTGTGGATCATCACTGATGTACTATGGATCATCACTGATGTACTATGGATCATCACCGATGTACTGTGGATCATCACTGATGTACTATAGTTCATCACTGATGTACTATAGATCATCACTGGTGTACTATGGATCATCACTGGTGTACTATGGATCATCACTGATGTACTATGGGCCATCACTGGTGTACTATGGATCATCACTGGTGTACTATGGATCATCACTGATGTAATATGGACCATCCCTGATGTACTGTGGATCATCACTGATGTACTGTGGATCATCACTGATGTACTATGGATCATCACCGATGTACTGTGGATCATCACTGATGTACTATAGATCATCACTGATGTACTATAGCTCATCACTGATGTACTATGGACCATCACTGATGTACTATAGATCATCACTGATGTACTATGGACCATCACTGGTGTACTATGGATCATCACTGGTGTACTGTGGATCATCACTGGTGTACTATGGACCATCCCTGATGTACTGTGGATCATCACTGATGTACTGTGGATCATCACTGATGTACTATAGTTCATCACTGATGTACTATGGGCCATCACTGGTGTACTATGGATCATCACTGGTGTACTATGGATCATCACTGATGTAATATGGACCATCCCTGATGTACTGTGGATCATCACTGATGTACTGTGGATCATCACTGATGTACTATGGATCATCACCGATGTACTGTGGATCATCACTGATGTACTATAGTTCATCACTGATGTACTATGGGCTATCACTGGTGTACTATGGATCATCACTGGTGTACTATGGATCATCACTGGTGTACTATGGATCATCACTGATGTACTATGGACCATCCCTGATGTACTGTGGATCATCACTGATGTACTATAGTTCATCACTGATGTACTATGGGCCATCACTGGTGTACTATGGATCATCACTGGTGTACTATGGATCATCACTGATGTACTATGGACCATCCCTGATGTACTGTGGATCATCACTGATGTACTGTGGATCATCACTGATGTACTATGGATCATCACTGATGTACTATAGATCATCACTGATGTACTATAGATCATCACTGATGTACTATGGACCATCACTGGTGTACTATGGATCATCACTGGTGTACTGTGGATCATCACTGGTGTACTATGGACCATCCCTGATGTACTGTGGATCATCACTGATATACTATGGATCATCACTGATGTACTATGGATCATCACTGATGTACTATAGTTCATCACTGATGTACTATGGGCCATCACTGGTGTACTATGGATCATCACTGGTGTACTATGGATCATCACTGATGTACTATGGACCATCACTGATGTACTGTGGATCATCACTGATGTACTATAGTTCATCACTGATGTACTATGGGCCATCACTGGTGTACTATGGATCATCACTGGTGTACTATGGATCATCACTGATGTACTATGGACCATCCCTGATGTACTGTGGATCATCACTGATGTACTATAGATCATCACTGATGTACTATGGGCCATCACTGGTGTACTATGGGCCATCACTGGTGTACTATGGATCATCACTGGTGTACTATGGATCATCACTGATGTACTATAGATCATCACTGATGTACTATAGTTCATCACTGATGTACTATAGATCATCACTGGTGTACTATAGATCATCACTGATGTACTATGGACCATCACTGGTGTACTATGGACCATCACTGGTGTACTATGGATCATCACTGGTGTACTGTGGATCATCACTGGTGTACTATGGACCATCCCTGAAGTACTGTGGATCATCACTGATGTACTGTGGATCATCACTGATGTACTATAGTTCATCACTGATGTACTATGGGCCATCACTGGTGTACTATGGATCATCACTGGTGTACTATGGATCATCACTGATGTACTATGGACCATCCCTGATGTACTGTGGATCATCACTGATGTACTGTGGATCATCACTGATGTACTATGGGCCATCACTGGTGTACTATGGATCATCACTGGTGTACTATGGGCCATCACTGGTGTACTATGGATCATCACTGATGTACTGTGGATCATCACTGATGTACTATAGTTCATCACTGATGTACTATGGGCCATCACTGGTGTACTATGGATCATCACTGGTGTACTATGGATCATCACTGGTGTACTGTGGATCATCACTGGTGTACTATGGACCATCCCTGATGTACTGTGGATCATCACTGATGTACTGTGGATCATCACTGATATACTGTGGGCCATCACTGGTGTACTATGGATCATCACTGGTGTATTATGGATCATCACTGATGTACTATGGACCATCCCTGATGTACTGTGGATCATCACTGATGTACTGTGGATCATCACTGATGTACTATGGATCATCACTGATGTACTGTGGATCATCACTGATGTACTATAGTTCATCACTGATGTACTATGGGCCATCACTGGTGTACTATGGATCATCACTGGTGTACTATGGATCATCACTGATGTACTATGGGCCATCACTGGTGTACTATGGATCATCACTGGTGTACTATGGATCATCACTGATGTACTATAGATCATCACTGATGTACTATAGCTCATCACTGATGTACTATGGACCATCACTGATGTACTATAGATCATCACTGATGTACTATGGACCATCACTGGTGTACTATGGATCATCACTGGTGTACTGTGGATCATCACTGGTGTACTATGGACCATCCCTGATGTACTGTGGATCATCACTGATGTACTGTGGATCATCACTGATGTACTATAGTTCATCACTGGTGTACTATGGGCCATCACTGGTGTACTATGGATCATCACTGGTGTACTATGGATCATCACTGATGTACTATGGACCATCCCTGATGTACTGTGGATCATCACTGATGTACTGTGGATCATCACTGATGTACTATGGATCATCACTGATGTACTGTGGATCATCACTGATGTACTATAGTTCATCACTGATGTACTATGGGCCATCACTGGTGTACTATGGATCATCACTGGTGTACTATGGATCATCACTGATGTACTATGGACCATCCCTGATGTACTGTGGATCATCACTGATGTACTATAGTTCATCACTGATGTACTATGGGCCATCACTGGTGTACTATGGATCATCACTGGTGTACTATGGATCATCACTGATGTACTATGGACCATCCCTGATGTACTGTGGATCATCACTGATGTACTGTGGATCATCACTGATGTACTATGGATCATCACTGATGTACTATGGGCCATCACTGGTGTACTATGGGCCATCACTGGTGTACTATGGATCATCACTGGTGTACTATGGACCATCACTGATGTACTATGGACCATCACTGATGTACTATGGATCATCACTGATATACTGTGGACCATCCCTGATGTACTGTGGATCATCACTGATGTACTGTGGATCATCACTGAAGTATTGTGGATCATCACTGATGTACTGTGGATCATCACTGATGTACTGTGTATCATAACTGATGTATTGTGGATCATCACTGATGTACTATAGATCATCACTGATGTACTATAGATCATCACTGATGTACTATGGACCATCACTGATGTACTATAGATCATCACTGATGTACTATGGACCATCACTGGTGTACTATGGATCATCACTGGTGTACTGTGGATCATCACTGGTGTACTATGGACCATCCCTGATGTACTGTGGATCATCACTGATGTACTGTGGATCATCACTGATGTACTATAGTTCATCACTGATGTACTATGGGCCATCACTGGTGTACTATGGATCATCACTGGTGTACTATGGACCATCACTGGTGTACTATGGATCATCACTGGTGTACTGTGGATCATCACTGGTGTACTATGGACCATCCCTGATGAACTGTGGATCATCACTGATGTACTGTGGATCATCACTGATGTACTATAGTTCATCACTGATGTACTATGGGCCATCACTGGTGTACTATGGATCATCACTGGTGTACTATGGATCATCACTGATGTACTATGGAACATCCCTGATGTACTGTGGATCATCACTGATGTACTGTGGATCATCACTGATGTACTATGGATCATCACTGATGTACTGTGGATCATCACTGATGTACTATGGGCCATCACTGGTGTACTATGGGCCATCACTGGTGTACTATGGATCATCACTGATGTACTATGGATCATCACTGATGTACTATGGACCATCACTGATGTACTATGGGCCATCACTGGTGTACTATGGATCATCACTGATGTACTGTGGACCATCACTGATGTACTGTGGATCATCACTGATGTACTGTGGATCATCACTGATGTACTATGGATCATCACTGATGTACTATAGATCATCACTGATGTACTATAGATCATCACTGATGTACTATGGACCATCACTGGTGTACTATGGATCATCACTGGTGTACTGTGGATCATCACTGGTGTACTATGGACCATCCCTGATGTACTGTGGATCATCACTGATATACTATGGATCATCACTGATGTACTATGGATCATCACTGATGTACTATAGTTCATCACTGATGTACTATGGGCCATCACTGGTGTACTATGGATCATCACTGGTGTACTATGGATCATCACTGATGTACTATGGACCATCACTGATGTACTGTGGATCATCACTGATGTACTATAGTTCATCACTGATGTACTATGGGCCATCACTTGTGTACTATGGATCATCACTGGTGTACTATGGATCATCACTGATGTACTATGGACCATCCCTGATGTACTGTGGATCATCACTGATGTACTATAGATCATCACTGATGTACTATGGGCCATCACTGGTGTACTATGGGCCATCACTGGTGTACTATGGATCATCACTGGTGTACTATGGATCATCACTGATGTACTATAGATCATCACTGATGTACTATAGTTCATCACTGATGTACTATAGATCATCACTGGTGTACTATAGATCATCACTGATGTACTATGGACCATCACTGGTGTACTATGGACCATCACTGGTGTACTATGGATCATCACTGGTGTACTGTGGATCATCACTGGTGTACTATGGACCATCCCTGAAGTACTGTGGATCATCACTGATGTACTGTGGATCATCACTGATGTACTATAGTTCATCACTGATGTACTATGGGCCATCACTGGTGTACTATGGATCATCACTGGTGTACTATGGATCATCACTGATGTACTATGGACCATCCCTGATGTACTGTGGATCATCACTGATGTACTGTGGATCATCACTGATGTACTATGGGCCATCACTGGTGTACTATGGATCATCACTGGTGTACTATGGGCCATCACTGGTGTACTATGGATCATCACTGATGTACTGTGGATCATCACTGATGTACTATAGTTCATCACTGATGTACTATGGGCCATCACTGGTGTACTATGGATCATCACTGGTGTACTATGGATCATCACTGGTGTACTGTGGATCATCACTGGTGTACTATGGACCATCCCTGATGTACTGTGGATCATCACTGGTGTACTGTGGATCATCACTGATATACTGTGGGCCATCACTGGTGTACTATGGATCATCACTGGTGTACTATGGATCATCACTGATGTACTATGGACCATCCCTGATGTACTGTGGATCCTCACTGATGTACTGTGGATCATCACTGATGTACTATGGATCATCACTGATGTACTGTGGATCATCACTGATGTACTGTGGATCATCACTGAAGTATTGTGGATCATCACTGATGTACTGTGGATCATCACTGATGTACTGTGTATCATAACTGATGTATTGTGGATCATCACTGATGTACTATAGATCATCACTGATGTACTATAGATCATCACTGATGTACTATGGACCATCACTGATGTACTATAGATCATCACTGATGTACTATGGACCATCACTGGTGTACTATGGATCATCACTGGTGTACTGTGGATCATCACTGGTGTACTATGGACCATCCCTGATGTACTGTGGATCATCACTGATGTACTGTGGATCATCACTGATGTACTATAGTTCATCACTGATGTACTATGGGCCATCACTGGTGTACTATGGATCATCACTGGTGTACTATGGACCATCACTGGTGTACTATGGATCATCACTGGTGTACTGTGGATCATCACTGGTGTACTATGGACCATCCCTGATGAACTGTGGATCATCACTGATGTACTGTGGATCATCACTGATGTACTATAGTTCATCACTGATGTACTATGGGCCATCACTGGTGTACTATGGATCATCACTGGTGTACTATGGATCATCACTGATGTACTATGGACCATCCCTGATGTACTGTGGATCATCACTGATGTACTGTGGATCATCACTGATGTACTATGGATCATCACTGATGTACTGTGGATCATCACTGATGTACTATGGGCCATCACTGGTGTACTATGGGCCATCACTGGTGTACTATGGATCATCACTGATGTACTATGGATCATCACTGATGTACTATGGACCATCACTGATGTACTATGGGCCATCACTGGTGTACTATGGATCATCACCGATGTACTGTGGACCATCACTGATGTACTGTGGATCATCACTGATGTACTGTGGATCATCACTGATGTACTATGGATCATCACTGATGTACTATAGATCATCACTGATGTACTATAGATCATCACTGATGTACTATGGACCATCACTGGTGTACTATGGATCATCACTGGTGTACTGTGGATCATCACTGGTGTACTATGGACCATCCCTGATGTACTGTGGATCATCACTGATATACTATGGATCATCACTGATGTACTATGGATCATCACTGATGTACTATAGTTCATCACTGATGTACTATGGGCCATCACTGGTGTACTATGGATCATCACTGGTGTACTATGGATCATCACTGATGTACTATGGACCATCACTGATGTACTGTGGATCATCACTGATGTACTATAGTTCATCACTGATGTACTATGGGCCATCACTGGTGTACTATGGATCATCACTGGTGTACTATGGATCATCACTGATGTACTATGGACCATCCCTGATGTACTGTGGATCATCACTGATGTACTATAGATCATCACTGATGTACTATGGGCCATCACTGGTGTACTATGGGCCATCACTGGTGTACTATGGATCATCACTGGTGTACTATGGATCATCACTGATGTACTATAGTTCATCACTGATGTACTATAGATCATCACTGGTGTACTATAGATCATCACTGATGTACTATGGACCATCACTGGTGTACTATGGACCATCACTGGTGTACTATGGATCATCACTGGTGTACTGTGGATCATCACTGGTGTACTATGGACCATCCCTGAAGTACTGTGGATCATCACTGATGTACTGTGGATCATCACTGATGTACTATAGTTCATCACTGATGTACTATGGGCCATCACTGGTGTACTATGGATCATCACTGGTGTACTATGGATCATCACTGATGTACTATGGACCATCCCTGATGTACTGTGGATCATCACTGATGTACTGTGGATCATCACTGATGTACTATGGGCCATCACTGGTGTACTATGGATCATCACTGGTGTACTATGGGCCATCACTGGTGTACTATGGATCATCACTGATGTACTGTGGATCATCACTGATGTACTATAGTTCATCACTGATGTACTATGGGCCATCACTGGTGTACTATGGATCATCACTGGTGTACTATGGATCATCACTGGTGTACTGTGGATCATCACTGGTGTACTATGGACCATCCCTGATGTACTGTGGATCATCACTGGTGTACTGTGGATCATCACTGATATACTGTGGGCCATCACTGGTGTACTATGGATCATCACTGGTGTACTATGGATCATCACTGATGTACTATGGACCATCCCTGATGTACTGTGGATCCTCACTGATGTACTGTGGATCATCACTGATGTACTATGGATCATCACTGATGTACTGTGGATCATCACTGATGTACTATAGTTCATCACTGATGTACTATGGGCCATCACTGGTGTACTATGGATCATCACTGGTGTACTATTGATCATCACTGATGTACTATGGGCCATCACTGGTGTACTATGGATCATCACTGGTGTACTGTGGATCATCATTGGTGTACTATGGACCATCCCTGATGTACTGTGGATCATCACTGATGTACTGTGGATCATCACTGATGTACTATAGTTCATCACTGATGTACTATGGGCCATCACTGGTGTACTATGGATCATCACTGGTGTACTATGGATCATCACTGATGTAATATGGACCATCCCTGATGTACTGTGGATCATCACTGATGTACTGTGGATCATCACTGATGTACTATGGATCATCACCGATGTACTGTGGATCATCACTGATGTACTATAGTTCATCACTGATGTACTATGGGCTATCACTGGTGTACTATGGATCATCACTGGTGTACTATGGATCATCACTGGTGTACTATGGATCATCACTGATGTACTATGGACCATCCCTGATGTACTGTGGATCATCACTGATGTACTATAGTTCATCACTGATGTACTATGGGCCATCACTGGTGTACTATGGATCATCACTGGTGTACTATGGATCATCACTGATGTACTATGGACCATCCCTGATGTACTGTGGATCATCACTGATGTACTGTGGATCATCACTGATGTACTATGGATCATCACTGATGTACTATAGATCATCACTGATGTACTATAGATCATCACTGATGTACTATAGATCATCACTGATGTACTATGGACCATCACTGGTGTACTATGGATCATCACTGGTGTACTGTGGATCATCACTGGTGTACTATGGACCATCCCTGATATACTGTGGATCATCACTGATATACTATGGATCATCACTGATGTACTATGGATCATCACTGATGTACTATAGTTCATCACTGATGTACTATGGGCCATCACTGGTGTACTATGGATCATCACTGGTGTACTATGGATCATCACTGATGTACTATGGACCATCACTGATGTACTGTGGATCATCACTGATGTACTATAGTTCATCACTGATGTACTATGGGCCATCACTGGTGTACTATGGATCATCACTGGTGTACTATGGATCATCACTGATGTACTATGGACCATCCCTGATGTACTGTGGATCATCACTGATGTACTATAGATCATCACTGATGTACTATGGGCCATCACTGGTGTACTATGGGCCATCACTGGTGTACTATGGATCATCACTGGTGTACTATGGATCATCACTGATGTACTATAGATCATCACTGGTGTACTATAGATCATCACTGATGTACTATGGACCATCACTGGTGTACTATGGACCATCACTGGTGTACTATGGATCATCACTGGTGTACTGTGGATCATCACTGGTGTACTATGGACCATCCCTGAAGTACTGTGGATCATCACTGATGTACTGTGGATCATCACTGATGTACTATAGTTCATCACTGATGTACTATGGGCCATCACTGGTGTACTATGGATCATCACTGGTGTACTATGGATCATCACTGATGTACTATGGACCATCCCTGATGTACTGTGGATCATCACTGATGTACTGTGGATCATCACTGATGTACTATGGGCCATCACTGGTGTACTATGGATCATCACTGGTGTACTATGGGCCATCACTGGTGTACTATGGATCATCACTGATGTACTGTGGATCATCACTGATGTACAATAGTTCATCACTGATGTACTATGGGCCATCACTGGTGTACTATGGATCATCACTGGTGTACTATGGATCATCACTGGTGTACTGTGGATCATCACTGGTGTACTATGGACCATCCCTGATGTACTGTGGATCATCACTGATGTACTGTGGATCATCACTGATATACTGTGGGCCATCACTGGTGTACTATGGATCATCACTGGTGTACTATGGATCATCACTGATGTACTATGGACCATCCCTGATGTACTGTGGATCATCACTGATGTACTGTGGATCATCACTGATGTACTATGGATCATCACTGATGTACTGTGGATCATCACTGATGTACTATAGTTCATCACTGATGTACTATGGGCCATCACTGGTGTACTATGGATCATCACTGGTGTACTATGGATCATCACTGATGTACTATGGGCCATCACTGGTGTACTATGGATCATCACTGGTGTACTATGGATCATCACTGATGTACTATAGATCATCACTGATGTACTATAGCTCATCACTGATGTACTATGGACCATCACTGATGTACTATAGATCATCACTGATGTACTATGGACCATCACTGGTGTACTATGGATCATCACTGATGTACTGTGGATCATCACTGGTGTACTATGGACCATCCCTGATGTACTGTGGATCATCACTGATGTACTGTGGATCATCACTGATGTACTATAGTTCATCACTGATGTACTATGGGCCATCACTGGTGTACTATGGATCATCACTGGTGTACTATGGATCATCACTGATGTAATATGGACCATCCCTGATGTACTGTGGATCATCACTGATGTACTGTGGATCATCACTGATGTACTATGGATCATCACCGATGTACTGTGGATCATCACTGATGTACTATAGTTCATCACTGATGTACTATAGATCATCACTGGTGTACTATGGATCATCACTGGTGTACTATGGATCATCACTGATGTACTATGGGCCATCACTGGTGTACTATGGATCATCACTGGTGTACTATGGATCATCACTGATGTACTATAGATCATCACTGATGTACTATAGCTCATCACTGATGTACTATGGACCATCACTGATGTACTATAGATCATCACTGATGTACTATGGACCATCACTGGTGTACTATGGATCATCACTGATGTACTGTGGATCATCACTGGTGTACTATGGACCATCCCTGATGTACTGTGGATCATCACTGATGTACTGTGGATCATCACTGATGTACTATAGTTCATCACTGATGTACTATGGGCCATCACTGGTGTACTATGGATCATCACTGGTGTACTATGGATCATCACTGATGTAATATGGACCATCCCTGATGTACTGTGGATCATCACTGATGTACTGTGGATCATCACTGATGTACTATGGATCATCACCGATGTACTGTGGATCATCACTGATGTACTATAGTTCATCACTGATGTACTATAGATCATCACTGGTGTACTATAGATCATCACTGATGTACTATGGACCATCACTGGTGTACTATGGACCATCACTGGTGTACTATGGATCATCACTGGTGTACTGTGGATCATCACTGGTGTACTATGGACCATCCCTGAAGTACTGTGGATCATCACTGATGTACTGTGGATCATCACTGATGTACTATAGTTCATCACTGATGTACTATGGGCCATCACTGGTGTACTATGGATCATCACTGGTGTACTATGGATCATCACTGATGTACTATGGACCATCCCTGATGTACTGTGGATCATCACTGATGTACTGTGGATCATCACTGATGTACTATGGGCCATCACTGGTGTACTATGGATCATCACTGGTGTACTATGGGCCATCACTGGTGTACTATGGATCATCACTGATGTACTGTGGATCATCACTGATGTACTATAGTTCATCACTGATGTACTATGGGCCATCACTGGTGTACTATGGATCATCACTGGTGTACTATGGATCATCACTGGTGTACTGTGGATCATCACTGGTGTACTATGGACCATCCCTGATGTACTGTGGATCATCACTGATGTACTGTGGATCATCACTGATATACTGTGGGCCATCACTGGTGTACTATGGATCATCACTGGTGTACTATGGATCATCACTGATGTACTATGGACCATCCCTGATGTACTGTGGATCATCACTGATGTACTGTGGATCATCACTGATGTACTATGGATCATCACTGATGTACTGTGGATCATCACTGATGTACTATAGTTCATCACTGATGTACTATGGGCCATCACTGGTGTACTATGGATCATCACTGGTGTACTATGGATCATCACTGATGTACTATGGGCCATCACTGGTGTACTATGGATCATCACTGGTGTACTATGGATCATCACTGATGTACTATAGATCATCACTGATGTACTATAGCTCATCACTGATGTACTATGGACCATCACTGATGTACTATAGATCATCACTGATGTACTATGGACCATCACTGGTGTACTATGGATCATCACTGATGTACTGTGGATCATCACTGGTGTACTATGGACCATCCCTGATGTACTGTGGATCATCACTGATGTACTGTGGATCATCACTGATGTACTATAGTTCATCACTGATGTACTATGGCCATCACTGGTGTACTATGGATCATCACTGGTGTACTATGGATCATCACTGATGTAATATGGACCATCCCTGATGTACTGTGGATCATCACTGATGTACTGTGGATCATCACTGATGTACTATGGATCATCACCGATGTACTGTGGATCATCACTGATGTACTATAGTTCATCACTGATGTACTATGGGCCATCACTGGTGTACTATGGATCATCACTGGTGTACTATGGATCATCACTGATGTACTATGGACCATCCCTGATGTACTGTGGATCATCACTGATGTACTATAGTTCATCACTGATGTACTATGGGCCATCACTGGTGTACTACGGATCATCACTGGTGTACTATGGATCATCACTGATGTACTATGGACCATCCCTGATGTACTGTGGATCATCACTGATGTACTATAGATCATCACTGATGTACTATGGGCCATCACTGGTGTACTATGGGCCATCACTGGTGTACTATGGATCATCACTGGTGTACTATGGATCATCACTGATGTACTATAGATCATCACTGATGTACTATAGTTCATCACTGATGTACTATAGATCATCACTGGTGTACTATAGATCATCACTGATGTACTATGGACCATCACTGGTGTACTATGGACCATCACTGGTGTACTATGGATCATCACTGGTGTACTGTGGATCATCACTGGTGTACTTATGGACCATCCCTGAAGTACTGTGGATCATCACTGATGTACTGTGGATCATCACTGATGTACTATAGTTCATCACTGATGTACTATGGGCCATCACTGGTGTACTATGGATCATCACTGGTGTACTATGGATCATCACTGATGTACTATGGACCATCCCTGATGTACTGTGGATCATCACTGATGTACTGTGGATCATCACTGATGTACTATGGGCCATCACTGGTGTACTATGGATCATCACTGGTGTACTATGGGCCATCACTGGTGTACTATGGATCATCACTGATGTACTGTGGATCATCACTGATGTACTATAGTTCATCACTGATGTACTATGGGCCATCACTGGTGTACTATGGATC